>VXBX01005466.1:0-28465 GCA_013400415.1 Scytalopus superciliaris
CCAGCTGGGTGCTGTTCCCACTTCACACTGCCCAGCTGACTTTTCCCACAAGGACAAGGGCAGTGTACTGGGAGATGTTCCTTGGCTATTCCCTAAAGAATAATTCATGGGTGTCATCATCCTGGGTGGGTAGCCAAGAGCATCCTGTCATTTGATTGTCCCTCAGTGCTCACATCAGAAAATATCTCTGTTATTAAATTTAGGGAAGTTGCAAATATCTGTGAAACAAAGAAATTTAGCAAACAAGGAAAATTTATTTCTTCGTATAGTGCGAGCTCAGGCCACGGAGCTCCAAAAAGCATGCCCTCACCTGAAAAATCATGGTTTTTATAGATACGAAGGATCCTGCCTTGTCATCATAATGAGAGGAGTGGGCCTCTCTATCTGATTGGTTTTTGTTGGCCCCCCTGTGTGGGGAGACGGGTTCTCCTTGGCAGGATGGCCACTTTCATCTGCATAAAAAGGCCTGCCAAGTGGCTGGGGGCAGTTTTAGCCATATCTTTGTCCGATTCATATTTCCCAATTCCTGAATGCAAATTGTCCCTGGCACCAGCTCCACGTGGGACCGCGTACCTTACAGCTTTTGTGGCACACCTATGAGTCAAAAATACACCTCCTAATTTAATGAATCATTTGTGTGTAATAAAACCATGTTTTTAATTCTCATAGTGACCCTGAGGGGCTCAGGGGGCACTGCCAAGTGCAGCTGCAGACATTGCAGTCCCCCCAGTGCCCCCAGCAGTGCCCTGCACACTTGCCCACTCCCCCCCTGCACAGGCTGCCGGGGGGGCTGCAGGGCTGGCTCCTGGGAGAAGCTGCTGGAAAACTTCCCCCTGCTCCAAGAGGGACAGTGCCAGCTGGGGCCAGGAAAACTGTTTTGTTGTGAAAAGTCTTAAAAGCATCCTTTAAACTGCTACTCCTTTGCAGGTTTTATTATCAGTTCATTTCTGCCACAACTCAGGTCAAGCTACTGTAGATCTTGCAGCGATTTTCTGGTTTTTTAACACCTTTTTATTTAATTGCTGTCTTGAAAGTTGTTTTGAATCCTCTGTGTGCCCTGTGAGCGGCTGTCTGGGTCCTCTTCCAAGCTGACCTTTCACAGCAAAGCATGAAACTTCACTGTGTTTACCTTTGTGTGACTGCCATAGCTAAAGGACCACTGCCACACACTGGCAAAATTTGAGATATATATTTTTCTAAAGTATTGCTGATGGGTTGTTGGNAAAAATCATGGTTTTTATAGATACGAAGGATCCTGCCTTGTCATCATAATGAGAGGAGTGGGCCTCTCTATCTGATTGGTTTTTGTTGGCCCCCCTGTGTGGGGAGACGGGTTCTCCTTGGCAGGATGGCCACTTTCATCTGCATAAAAAGGCCTGCCAAGTGGCTGGGGGCAGTTTTAGCCATATCTTTGTCCGATTCATATTTCCCAATTCCTGAATGCAAATTGTCCCTGGCACCAGCTCCACGTGGGACCGCGTACCTTACAGCTTTTGTGGCACACCTATGAGTCAAAAATACACCTCCTAATTTAATGAATCATTTGTGTGTAATAAAACCATGTTTTTAATTCTCATAGTGACCCTGAGGGGCTCAGGGGGCACTGCCAAGTGCAGCTGCAGACATTGCAGTCCCCCCAGTGCCCCCAGCAGTGCCCTGCACACTTGCCCACTCCCCCCCTGCACAGGCTGCCGGGGGGGCTGCAGGGCTGGCTCCTGGGAGAAGCTGCTGGAAAACTTCCCCCTGCTCCAAGAGGGACAGTGCCAGCTGGGGCCAGGAAAACTGTTTTGTTGTGAAAAGTCTTAAAAGCATCCTTTAAACTGCTACTCCTTTGCAGGTTTTATTATCAGTTCATTTCTGCCACAACTCAGGTCAAGCTACTGTAGATCTTGCAGCGATTTTCTGGTTTTTTAACACCTTTTTATTTAATTGCAGTCTTGAAAGTTGTTTTGAATCCTCTGTGTGCCCTGTGAGCGGCTGTCTGGGTCCTCTTCCAAGCTGACCTTTCACAGCAAAGCATGAAACTTCACTGTGTTTACCTTTGTGTGACTGCCATAGCTAAAGGACCACTGCCACACACTGGCAAAATTTGAGATATATATTTTTCTAAAGTATTGCTGATGGGTTGTTGGGTTTTTTTGGTTTGTTTTGTTTTTTTTTTTTTTTTTTCCCATCCAGCATCTCTTCTTCCCAAAGGATTTGTGTGGAAACAAAATTCTTTTCTTAACCAGATTTATGCCTCTGCCTGAGTCTGTCAGGGATGCTGCCCAGTTTGCTCCACAGGTAACATCGAGGTTCACCATCACAACAGCTGCTGGTAGGAGGGGAGGTCTGGCCACAGCATGACAAACTGAGAGTCTACACACAAAGACTCTTGCAACAGATCAGCAGTGACCAGGCATGTCACAAGGAGAACTTTATGACTGCTCTGCCTTTATGAAAATCTCTGGGTGCACATCCCATCAGCTTCTGTGAAAGTCCTGGTGCTGTTCCACAAACCAGCTCCAGATCAAGGGTGGGCTGGAACAGAAATCTCCTGCAGGCTTTCAGTGCTGTCTCTATTCCTGGAAACACGACTAAAATTGTCTGAGAGAGGGAGATGTTAACACAGGTTGGCAAGAAAAACATCACTCAGGCTTCAGGTTCAGCTTGTGCTGACACTTGTCAGGATTTAGAGCGGGGCAGGTCCTGCACTGATCCATCATTTTGTTGCTCCTCCAGCAGGACACTCAGTGACTCTGTGGTCTAAAACACACACCTGAAAGCGTAGTTCTGTTCTCTCTTTTACTGCCTTGAGCAAATGGCTTGCTGACATGATTACAGAAGTTTGGGTTAATTGCTTTTGATACCCTTGGGTATCCTATTTACGTGTGACTACTTGGCTTTATCAGTTTTCCACCTGGAGTTTTTTCTTCCCTGAAATAGGACCTTCCTCAGAGCTCTGTGCTGGGTGTTTTGGTTTGCAGTAAAAGCAGAGCCCATAACAAGGTGGAAGTTAACAGAACATGGATTTTTTTTTTTGAAATATTATTGCCTGAACAGCTACTTTAAAACATTTTCAGGTATATTCTGGAGTTATTTTTCTCCTCCTCAGGAGGCTGGAGCCACTTCTTCACCCCACTTGAGAGACACTTCAGCTGATTTTAAAAAGTATGTACAAGGTGCAGCACTTCTCTCTTTCTGTGTAAACACAGACCAAACAGCTCTGATTAGAGCAGTGTCCGAAGTCTGATTAAATGCCTCTGAGGCAGAAAACATTTATTCTTTTGTGGCTGTACATCAACAACTGTTCGAGGCTATTACCAATGAGGAGGAAACCTGGTGGGAAGAGCAATTTCAGATGCTGTTATTATGCCCCAGCTACTCCAGCCCAGCTGAGTAAAAGGAGGAGAGACCCTTCATGCCTGTGTCTTTCTGATTCAGTACAAGATATACCAAATAACAAATGGAATAAGCTCCTAAAAATAACCCCCCCAAACATATAACTAGGAGCTAAGGTTTGTATTAATCACCCCTAAAGTCCTAGCAATGTTGAAAGCATTTTTCATGTGACTAAAAAGCATCATTCCACCTTTTTTTCATTTTTTTTTTCATGTTTCTCACATCAAACCCTTGGGCTCTACTGGCTTGCCACTCACCTGCCACAGCCCTTTCACAAGCACATCCCCAAACCTGATGCTGAGGCTGTGAGACAGGGTTGTTTGTTTTCTGTTTTTAACTAAATGGTCACGTAAAACTTTTGCCTAGTAATTGTGGTCAGGTTTAGGTGCTGTGGTTCTGTTGCTGTTGTTACAACATTTTCAGGACAGCAAAAGCCCTAATATGTAGAATCAACCCTTCAAACACACTGGTGATTTGGCTCTGTGTGTTCTGTATTTTTCACCACATCTGCAATATATATTGGCAAACATTTGTGCCCGCAGCCAGAGGGCTGACCAAGGCAGACTTTTTATATCTAAATGATCCTCAAACCCCTCAGCTCCCAAAATCTCTTGGTGGATTGACATGCCTGAACTCTCTTGGTGGGAGCTTTGGGAAACAGGAGCAGACTGAAGGTTTCTTTTCCCCTCTGGATTTAGTCATTCCATGTGGATATTCAATATTTTTTTGCAGTGTCTATAGACGGCAAACAGCACTCCTCTGCTGAAGTCTGTCATTTTTCCTGCTTGGTTTTCCCCACTTTTTGCTACGTCTTGCTTGTGTTGTGGTTTCCCAGGAGTTCACTCTCCTTTTGTACTGAGACACTGCATTTCTTTCTTCTTGTAAGAGCTTTCATTGGAAGATTTTATTTTTCACCAGCTTGTGACAATGAGTGTTTGTGCAGTAGGTTGCTTAATAATTAATTAGAGCTTCATAGTAATTTAAGTAGACAATATACGGAAAGCCCATTTATCGTAGAAACCCCTTCCACCTCGAAAGTCAACAGATGAGGGAGCAGTTTTTCATGCAGCATCAGAATGATGGGACCCAAATTCTTTCAGCAGCACGGCCTGGTGTATAAGAGGAACTACCACTGAGAGACAAGAACCAGACTGAGAGAGCTCTGAGCTGTTGAAGGAAGAGACAATCCCTGTGTAATTTCATTATCTCGAGTGCTAACAAAGCAGAAAGAGGATTAAAAGAGAGCTACAGACTGAAATAACCATCCTGCCAGAGAACCATTCCTTTCAGAACCACACACTCCAACACCAGCAAAGAGCAGGGACTGTTATTATAGCCCAGACCTTGACACAAAGAGCTTTACCATGAAAGACAGCCCTGAAATTTCACTCAGAGCAGTCAGGACGCCAACAAGAGATCTGAATAAAGACCTCAAAGGCTTTGACTGCCAAAATAGTCTTAGACCAAGCCCAAGCAGCCTGACCTGTCATTCAGATCCTGGTTACTGAAATGCCTTTTTACACATGGCACAGTTTTCTTGGCAGCATCTCTTTTATGGCTCAGCTTGATGTGTAGCTGAGCACCCCTTCCTTAGCTCTTCTTGCTCTGTTCCCTTCATGCACAGCAGGAGAGCGTGGGCACCGCTCTCCAAACAGCCTCTCAGCTTCCCTCAGTAACCAGCCACATGGCAAGAATAATCTCCTGCCTGTCTTCCCACTCTTCCCCCCTCTCCTTGGGTCCTTTGCAGTGGGACACAGCCCAGCTGCCACTATCTGGGGCAGCCCTTGGTGCCAGAGCCCTCTGCCCACAGAGCTCTGTCACTTAATTTTAATATGGGATTCCTCGTTCTGTCCTTGAAAGCACCTGAAGTCACTTACTGGAGGAATGTGATGGAATAAGGACTATGAAGATGCTGGAGGGGCTGGAGCATCTCTGGGAGCAGCAAAGGCTGAGGGAGCTGGGGCTGTTCAGCCTCCAGAGGACACACTGAGAGGGCACCTCCCCATGTCCCTCAGAGCCTGCAGGGAGGGGGCAGAGCCCGGCCCAGGCTCTGCTCGGGGGGCCCAGCCATGGCACGAGAGGGACGGGCAGGAACTGATGCCCAGCAAGTGCCACCTGCACAGGAGGGAGAACTTCTTTGCTGGGCACTGACCCGGCCCTGAGCAGAGACCGGAGAGGGTGTGGAGTCTCCTCCCTGGGGATATTCCAGCCCCCTCTGGACACAACCCTGTGCCATGTGCTCTGGGATGGCCCTGCTGGAGCGGGGAGGTGGCACCAGAACACCCACTGTGGTCCCTTCCAGCCTGACCCACCCTGTGACTCTGTGAATAAGTGCTCTGACCTTGCACATCCAATCACAACATCGTTATTGAATTTAGCAGTCAGTAAATCCTGCCTCTGCTCACCTTCTACTCCTTTTTGTCATTTCATCCTTCCTGCAGCGTCCACTTTTCCTGCAATGTTCAGGAATCCTCCTGTCTGTCTGTGCAGAAGATACTAAAATGCCAAATAACAAATTGTTGTTCTGTGCTATGCTGGGACCATCCCTGGCATTTCCTGAGGCATTTTGTCTGTCTGATTTTTAATTTACCATGCTGAAAGCTGCTTGAACCAGAAAGCACATTTGCCCTTGTTTCTTGTCCTGGAACCCAGCACAGCACAAGCCCTTGTGTAACCATGAGGGGCTGTGTGTGGTGGGATG
This sequence comes from Scytalopus superciliaris, assembly GCA_013400415.1. NCBI lineage: Eukaryota > Metazoa > Chordata > Aves > Passeriformes > Rhinocryptidae > Scytalopus > Scytalopus superciliaris. The sequence goes on from VXBX01005466.1 coordinate 6,083, forward strand.
TGGTGGGAGCTGGATTTCTCACCTGATTTTGCAGCGTGTGGCTCTCTGTACCTCACAGGTACTACCCAGCAAGCAGATACAGCCTCAAACTTCTTCAGAGAGACCCACTTTGTTCCTGGGAGAGATGGTATTTCCATGCAAATCTTCTTTGGAAGGGGCTGTTTCTGCAGTACTTTATAAATTGTGATGCTTTGCAATGAGATGCCTTTTTGGGGAGGGTCCACCTTTCATCCCAGAGTGCTGTTGTGCAATGTTAGGAGGAGCTTCCTGCTTTTATGAGTCTGCTCTTTATAACTCATCTGCAAAGGAGAGCTCAGCAGAGCCAAACTCAATAGAAGATATTCTCCTGGGAAACAGAAGTATTCTCCAGGTTTTGGGTGTATTTGCAGCAGGCAGATGAAATGCATAAATTAAAAGGATAGGTAGAGGCTCTGAAGAGTTTAAGCCAGCCATGGTACTCAGACACTACGTACATTTATTAAGGACAGGGTTTTTCCTCACAGGGAGTGTTAGTGTTTCACAGTCTGACTTTCACAGCTGTAGTAAAACACACGGTGGCATTTTGGAAGCGCTGGGACCGCCGAGAAACCCCTCACTTCGAGTGGTTCCCTGGTAGGAGACCTTGGCAGAGAGGAAATCCTGGAACAGGCTGAGAACTGAGGGCAAACACAGCTAAGCAGCACAAGATTTAAGTGCTGTGAATGAGGAGTCTGTCTCCAAAAGAGCCACATGGGCCCTTATCCAAAGGAGACAGCACTGGAGCTGGGGTTGTTTGGGCTCTTCCCATTCTTTTGTCAGCAGAAAGGTTGTTGGTGTCTGACGAGCACCCTGGGTGCAGGCTGGAGGCTGAGCAGTAAATCAGGAGTGCCTGTCAATCCCTCCCAGCATCGTCCCTCGTGCTGGGAGCCGGCCGTGATTCCACACACGGCGAAATGGAAACCAGACGGGAACCTCTCCAGCCCCACTGGGCTTGCCTTCCACCGGGTCTGCACTTAATTAAGACTGAAGGGGAGGTTTTGAATAACCCCTTTGTGAAACAAAGTACACGCAGTCAAAACCCAGCTGACAAACACAACAAGACTGACTTCATGGTTTCTTATGAGAAAACCATTAATGGGCCAGAGAAATGAAGAAACACTTTGTTCGACTCGCTGGTGTGAATGCAGCATATTCAGATTACAAAGCAGTCTTGCCCTGCTATAATAAATATCATGTAGCTTTATCCAAGGGCAACCAGGTGTATAAAAGCCAGGAATAACACATTAGGTTTTAAGTTAGCATACAGTACTTACTATTACATTTTCACAGAGTTCACTGACAAAGAGGCAGCGCTTTGATAGCAGCCAATGCCTCTGATGGAGCAAATAATGACCACCTGATCCCCCCTGCCATGGCTCTGGCTCGATTTCAGCTCTTTGTCCATGCCCTCCCCCTGTGTCAGCACCCAAGGGAGAGCTGGGCTGAGTGCTGGAAGGTTTAATAAAGAAAGATCTCCTTTACCCCTGGGGCGTGTCACCCCCTTCTCTGCAGCAACTGCTGACAGACTGTAGCACGTTCCTCAAACAGTCAGGGAGGAAGAAGTGGGGAAAAAAGACTGTACTAGGGGAAAACATTTGCAGCCTCCAGACCTCAGCTGGGTGAAATTTAACAGTGCGTGTTGCGTGGCAGGTCAGAGCAGAGAGTGTGATCCAAATGCTCCTGGAGCTCTGGCAGCCCTGGGGCTGTGCCCGCTGCCCTGGGGAGCCTGGTCAGTGCCCACCATCCTCTGGGGGAAGAGCCTTTTCCTAAAACCCAACCTAACCCAGCCCTGACACAACTCCAGGCCATTCTCTGGGTGCTGTCCCTGGTCCCCACAGAGCAGAGATCAGTGCCTGCCCCTCCCGAGGAAGCTGGAACTGCAATGAAGTCTCCCCTCAGTCTCCTCTTCTCCAGCTGAACACAGTATCATAGAATCATAGAATCGATCGGGTTGGAAAAGACCTTGGAGATCATCAAGTCCAACCCTTGGTCCAAATTCAGTCCTTTACTAGATCATGGCACTAAGTGCCACGTCCAATCTCTGTTTAAAAACCTCGAGGGATGGTGAATCCACCCCCTCTCTGGGCAGGCCATTCCAATGCCTGATTACTCTCTCTATAAAGAATTTTTTTCTAATATCTAACTTAAATTTCCCCTGGCAGAGCTTAAGCCCGTGCCCTCTTGTCCTATTGCTGACTGCCTGGGAGAAGAGACCAACCCCCACCTGGTTATAACTTCCCTTCAGGTAGTTATAGAGTGTGATTAGGTCACCTCTAAGTCTCCTCTTCTCCAGACTAAACAACCCCAGCTCCCTCAGCCTCTCCTCATAGGGCTTGTGTTCAAGTCCCTTCCCCAACCTTGTTGCCCTTCTCTGGCCCCGCTCCAGCCCCTCAATTTCTTTCCTGAACTGAGGGGCCCGAACTGAACACAATACTCAAGGTGTGGCCTCACCAATGCAGAGTACAGGGGCAGGATCACTGCCCTGCTCCTGCTGGCCACGCTATTTTGGATGCAGGCCAGGATACCATTGGCCTTTTTGGCCACCTGGGCACACTGTTGGCTCATGTTGAGCTTTCTGTCAACCAGTACCCCCAGGTCCCTTTCTGCCTTGGGTTTTTAAGTGATACCTGCACACAGAATTTCTCAGCAAGCCCTCTTCAACACAACAGAAGGGATAAGTGTTTACTCCACTCAGAGTTCACAGAGAAGAATTTTCCTTTTGCCAGGAGGGTATTTTGCTCAAAAAACTAGATAGACAGAGCTAGGAATTGATAGGGGGGAAAAGGGGTATGACTGGAAATTAAACCTCAAGCTTAATTATGTCCTCCAGTAACTATACTCACAGTCATTGGGACTTTTGTCTATCACAGATTTGTTAAAAGATCAGCTGCTTCACTTCATTGTCAAGAAGACAATGTTTTTCCCCTGAAGGGAGCCCTGCTTTCTTACAGCTCACTGAGCTCCCAAACCAGGAGAACGAAACCAGGAAGGAAAGGGAAGAATCTAATAAAAATGTGATGAGTAGAAAAACAGGGGAGAAAAGGAAAAAGCTCCTTAACTGATAGATCTTAAGACATGGTAAGTTTTACAAAGTTTAGTAGTTTTACTCTGATCAATCATTTTGCTGTTGGAGACTGACCCAGGATAAAAGGAGACTGTAACTTCATCCCTTTGTGGGGAGAACTGGTGGATAAGGACTACTTTTTTATAGTCACGGCTTTTGAGGGGATCAGAACAAGATGCTTTAACAAACTCACTCTCAGAAAGCAAAAAGGTGACGAGAAAACACAAATCACGAGCCCTTCTAGAGTCTCAAACAGAAGATCACTTAAAGTTATTATCACTGCATGGATTCACCGGAGCTGCTGCGACACGCCAAGCTTTAACCAACAGCTTGTTCTTTCTCTGTGTCATGTTCTACCTCCACTGTTACTTTTTTTTTAAACACAAACCCACACATCGATTTTGTCCCAAGTACTACCAGCAGCACATAAATATTGTTCGTGCTCCTATAAGTGGAACAGTTGATTACAGCAATTTCCGTGCCGCTGTTGCTCTGCGTGAGAATGTTTTCGGTGTCAAAGCAAGGAGGCTGCTGAAATCCTTCCTGAAAGCATTTTCCATGGTCCATGGAGGATAAAAATGTCCGTGTTCCTTTGCATTTTAAGGATTTGATGAGAGTACTGGAGCTTAGGGCTGAAGGCAAAGTGCAATGACTTTGCCCATTGGAAGCATGGGATCACCAAAGAAAGAGCTCTCGAAATTCTTGCATTAAAAGAGATTAACAAGGTCATGGAAGGGTCCAGCTGCCTGTGGCAGACTGTTCCTTGGGCCTGGAGGCTCTGCATCATGCCAAGCACCCATCCAGAGACAGCATTCACTCCCCTGATATTCCATCTTGGATTAATTTTGGATGGCTGTAACAATGTCCTCTCCAACCTCCATCAGTTTCCAAACTGCAAAACTCAACCAGAGAAGCACTCGAGCCATCTGGCTTTGCAGTGACCCATACTGGGGTGCAGGGGCAGGGGCCTCTGGAGGTCCCTTCCAAGGACAAATCTTACCCTGATTCCATGAAAACATGGCATTTCTTCTACTGAATCCACTAACATTTGACCTTCATTCAAAGCAAGCTTCTATTATGTTTAAATAATTTCCTTTTATTATTTTTTTCCTTCCAAATCAACCCTAGAAAATTGTTTCTTGGCCCGTTAAAAAAGAGGAACAAGACATCTGACAATTATTTAATTTAACTGAACACCTGCTGCCTTGCTGTAATGGAGAGAGAAGTGCTGTGAGTACTGAAGAAGTACATGCAACTCTAAAAATAGGAAGAAAACCCATAAGAAACCCTCTGTGTATGATTCCTGAGGAACACACTCATTATCTTGCTAGAAACATCAGCTGTCAACTAAATGTGACCTGGGTACATACAGGAAAAAACAATCTGAAACATATTCCTCTGAGTATCTGAGGGTGATATTTCCACACCTCTGAGAGCTGAATCATATCGTGCTTCCATTTACAAAGCTCCTACTCACTCCAGGAGTCAAGTATGCTCAGGAAGTGAATATTTAAAAAAGAAAGGAGCTTTTGCTTCACAAGCAAACAGCAAGGCAAGATGTTATTGGTTTACAACTTGCAAGTAAAGAAGAGTGAGGTGGACTGGAGGCCACAATGAGCTCAGCATCAAAGGAAAAAAGCAACAGAGAAACTTGAATCCTCTCCTGGCATCTTCTACTTTGGTGTTTTCATTTTGTGTTTTTTACTTTTAAGCACCCCTGCAAGAGAAATACATCCAGAGATGTGCTATTTTGAACACCCCTGGTAAATGAAGAACACTATATTTATAATTTTACTTGGATAATACAACAGATCATGTGCTGGTTTCCACCTGTCCATAATCTGCTCAACAGTAAATCAAATTCATCTCACACATACAAGAGTAAAGAACTGAATCTCTCCTGCAGGGGGTGGGTAAGTTGTTTTAGGTTTTAGCACGACTAATCTCATGGTTTCCTTACTGTCAGGAATTCAGAATCATAGAAGAGTTTGGGTTGGAAGGGACCTGAAAGATCATCCAGTCCCAATCCCCTGTCATGGGCAGGGAATGACCCTCTGGAAGTTCCTGGCTCTCTCCTTTCACCAGAGAGGGGGTTTCATGTGAGGCATCACAGCAAAACACAGCCCTTTGCTGTGACAGCACAGTCCCAGTCAAGACATTCCCCAAATCACTGTTTACTGTGGTGACAAGAGGGTTTCCCCCAGTGTTGCTACTGGGGTGTGGGTTTATGTGCCAGCCACAGAGGGAGGGGTGGATGGTTGACTTCTGCAGGAACTCCTGCAGGGTCCAGCTGAATCAGAGTTGCTCATCAAGCAGTTCCTCTGCAACCTGATGACCAACGAGGCCCTTTCCTCATAGTTTTTTGGGTATAAGCTGCACTTCCCATCCCAGTCTCCCCAGACCCTCCTTTCTAGGTGGGCTGTGTGGTGCTCACACCACCCACGAGCTCAGGGGCAGTGCTATCTTTGGCATGCAGGGAAGAGAGGGGAATGCCAACCAGAAGAGCTCCTCCACCACTGGATAGAGATCCTGATGGAAGAAAAGCAAGAAGAGTACAAGAAATGCTTGCTCCAATCACACAGCCTGAATTTGGTGCCTAGTTCAGACATAGAGGGTTGCAGCTGTATCAGAACAACCGTGCAGGAATCCCAGTTTCTTGTGGAGTGCAGACACCTCCCTTTGCTAAGGCAGTGGGAAAATTCCAGCAGGAGAAGGGTCACAGGTGGGATATTCCAGGTGCCTGAGCTCACATGGCTCTGTCAGCTGCTCTGCAGAAGGTTGTGCTTTGTATTCAGGGATAGAATGCAAGCAAGCAGCAACAAAAAGCCCTATTCCTGCAGGAACACTTGTTTCCCACAGGACCACAAAATCTCTGGGGCCATTCTCCTCACAGGAGCTGTAACTCATCAGCAGGACAGCCAGCCTTCCAAAGAGCATTTGCAAACACATTAGCACATGTATCAGCAGGCTGTTCAGGTGTTTGAAAGACACATCCACAAAGGTGCTGGTTATTTGAGATTGTTCTTATAAAAGAAACCTAATGCATTCCTGGAGCCCACGAGCTGCAATGAACTTGGCAAACACAATCCTCTGCCTCCTCCAAGGTGCAGGAAAACCCAAACCAGTGTTTTGACAGCAGAGTCTGTGCAGGGGCAAGGAAACAGAGGAAAGACAGGAAAAGCCTCTCATACTCTGCTCCCAGCTCAACCAGGAAGCAACTGGCAGCAGCAGCACCTGTCTTGAACCACCTCTTGGTTTGTTTGCTGGCTCTGTTTTTAATGAAAGGTGTCACAGGCCCACCAGCAGAGCTGGGGCTGCACCACAACCAAAGCAGTGGCACCTTGGAGGGATTTCCTTGGGGCAATCGTTGAGCCTGGTGGGGAAATGACCCTTCCCACCAGCACCAAGTGGTGGTGTTGGGGGCTCCACTGCTCCAGCTTGCCCCTCTCCTGGCAGTTTGGTCCCTCAAGCAAAGCACAGCACACTGGGCCCCTGGCAGATGGGTGGGAAAGGTGACCCACCCTTGTCCCTTCCCGAAATCATGTCCGTACTGCCGTCTCCCCACCCCACAGCCCATTACCCCCCTTTTTTCTCCTCAGCCTGAACTCTCAGAGCTCAGTGGGGTTTCCCACTGCCTTCTCCCCAGGATAATGGGCACAACTCCCCTCCCCACTGCCCAGGTCTCCCCCTCAGTGACCCCACACAGCCCCCTCACCGTGCCTGTCCCCCCTGGGGCTCCTGCAGAGCCTCATTAAGGAAATCAGAAAGCAGCACAGACCCTTTCTGGGGTGCCCCAGCATTGCTCCCCCCTGGCTGGGATGCAGCATCTGCCCTGGATGCTGAACACTCCCACGGTTTGATGGCCTGAGGACGGACTGACCTGCAAACAGGCAGGGCCAGCTACTCACCCTGCAGAGGAAAACCCTGAAAATGCCACCTCTCAGGGGGATCTACCCAAGCAATAACTGAGATAGTCAAGGATTTTTATTTTTTTAATAATTCAAGGAATGACTCTGCTGTATAATCCTGTGCTGACTTCTCTGATAGCTTTTTTTTGGTCTTGAAATCATATTGTCCTTATTTCTCACTCTCAGGAAGATTGTCCTTAAAGGGGAAATATCTGCAGTGAGACAGACCAGTCCAAGACCCACCTGTGAAGGAACATCACACTCAGTACTTTATCAGCTTTTAAAAGCAATACATGTCTGAGAGAATAAAAAAATAAGAGACTTTTCTTTTTCTAAGAGCTAGGGACCCCAAAGGATCATTGAAATCCAACTCCTGGCCATGCACAGGACAGGCCCAAGAATCCCACCACATGCCTGAGAGTGTTGTCCAAACTCTTCTTGAACTCTGGCTGCCTTGAGACCTTTGCTGAGATTATGGGAATGACATGGAATTCTGCTATTTGTGCAAATAAAGAGTGCTGGAATAAACATCATCTCAAGGGAGGGAAGCACGGGCCGAGTTTGCAGAAGATTTTACGTTCTGGCCGTAGCCTGATGGCAAAGAAAGTAGATGTAGAAGAAAGAATATCACACTGGTTTGGGCCTCTCCCTTCAAACAAGGAAAATATTACAGTTCAGCTCAACACAAGCACTTCAGTTTAGCCACAGGGGTGGTAATCCATGAAAAAAAGGGATGAGGGATATCTGTGCTCGTGAACTACGAGGCCACAGGAGAAGCAGCCACGTTACACGTTGGCATCTGATGCCAGTTTGGTCGCTGAACTGGAGGGAGAAGATCCCTTCCAGTCCTCCAGTTCCTGCTGTGTCCTGCACAATGCTCCATGAAAAAACCCCAACAACTTATTTTTTTCCTAAAGTTTGTCCAGCTGTGGACAGCATAAAACTTTCCAGGATCAACACTGGGAAGAGAGGAATCCTGTAACATCATTCCCTTCATTTAAGGCCTCTGTTGCTTTTCCGTCCAAACAAAACGTGTACGACTTTTTAATTGGATAAAAGGAGTTAAATGGACAATAATGAAGGAAAAAAACCTGCTCCCAAAAGCCTGGGTGAAACTTCAGCATCCCAGCTAAGATGAAGATGTGCATGCCTTTGTCTTGAGCCATTAAAACCCAGGTCCTTTTGGATTCTATGGATTACTGCAGCACCCAAATTCTTCCAGAAATATCAGACAAGTTTACCACAGCAATTAACTCGTCTACCATCTGTAAAAGATTTGCCCAAGAGCTTTCCTAGTGTTTTTTTCTCCCTGAACTACATTTAACTTAATTCCTTCAACATTTTGCCTATCCTTCAAGTCCATGGACATTAAGTATTGCAGAGCTGGCTGGATTTTTGAGGGCAACTTTTCCTTCTAGGGATTAGTTGTGCACTGGTGTACTGAAATTTTATATACATAGTAACACTCTGAATATGAATTATTTCTTGAGGAACACTGTGCCTATTCTTAGGAATGGAGAAGTAAAAACTTTACTGGGAGTTTCAGCCAAGGAGCTGAGATTAACACCCTTTATTCTCCTCCCAAATGGTAAGTTATTTTGAGAATACTAGTCCAGGCTCGAGTTTAATGTCTCCATCACACTGTATAAAAGTGTCCTACAAGGAAATATGTGCACTCAGCCAGTGACAATGAGAGACGTGGATCTGAATTCTTGAGCTCACTGGAGAAAGCTTTCAGCTTTCCCAGGAACATTTAGTGTACCTTGTGGTCCAAGTAAAACAGGGGTTAGGAAAGCTGAAGGATATTCTTTCTATTTCTCCTCCTTGCATATAAACTGGTTGCTCCCAACTGCCTAACGCTGGTGGGTGTTCTCACTTTTCACTATGGAAACTGTATTTTTTATGGAGCTCTATAATTACAGATTGCTTATGTGACAAATAATCAGCCAGTCTGCAACACGTTATTTTCTCTCTCTCTCTCTCTCAACACGTTATTTTCTCTCTCTCTCTCTCTCTCAGCATTTATGCTTGGATTGCAAATTCTGTTCTTCCATCACATACCCAAATACTGAGTCTCCCAAAATAACCTCCAAAAAAGTAATTAATTAACAATTGAAGGCAGAAGGGTTGGAGGAACAACCTTGTCTTGTCACGTAGATGTGGCATCCCCTGATTTTGACAGAATTGAGAACAATTTTAGGGCTGTCAAGCATTGGGAAGGGGCTGCCCAGGGAGGTGGTGGAGTCCTTGGAGGTGAAGCAAGGCAGGACTGGCCGTGGCACTCAGTGCTCTGGGGTGGGGGACAAGGTGGGCATCGGGCACAGGGTGGGCTCCCTGGGCTGGGAGGGCTTTTCCAACCTGTGATTCTGTGAATTTTGTGCTGATTCTGTGACTCTGCAGAAGCATAAGGTAAGGTCAGGCCTTAGAAGAACTGAGATTAAGAACTGGAGTTTTAACAAAGCCAAACAAATTACTACATAACCAAGGAGAGTGGCAATTACAAGAAGAAACAGCTGAATCCCTCACCTGGGCCCAGCATAGGGCCTTTGAAATCCTTGAGTGACAGGATCTGTCAGTAAAATATAAAGCTTTGCTGTTGAAAGCAGATACTGGATTTTGGGATGGTGACTCTGAGCTGCCAGAAACCATCCATGAGCCTCAGTGATTTTACAGCTGATGCTTCACATTCATTAAACAACAACAAAATGTTCTTAATTTCTTCTTTCAGTTTCTTATGGTGCATTTTTCCTATTTCTAAATGCCATCTGAGAGATGAAGCCCTTTGGACTTGTCATCCCATTCCCAGAATTACAGAATGGTTTGGGTTGGAATGACCTTAAAGATTATCCAGTTCCACCTCCCACTGTCCCAGGCTGCTCAGAGCCCCATCCAGCCTGGCCTTGGACACTTCCAGGGATGGGACAGCTACAGCTCCTCTGGGCAAGTACTGAAAAGCACAGAAAGGGCTGATCACACAGTCCTTGAGCTGGACCTAAAGCCCCAAGTGCCAGCAGCAGCACCACAAACTCCCCATGTCCATCCACATGCCATCAATCCACACATTGTGCAGAGACCATCCCATCCTCCTCCTGCTCCAGGGCTGACACCTCCACTGTCCTCCACAGCTGCCAGGAGGAGCTGTTTGTTCTCCTTTCCATATAGAAAGTCAAATTTATAGCACTGAAATGAGGTCTCTCTCCACCCTGCCTTAACACACACTTTCAAACATGCTGCTGCTTTTCAAAATAGCGCAGGTTAGGCACTAAAAAATAATAATCAACCCTGTGGAAAACATTATTTCCACTAAATATTTTTTACAGCGCATGGGCCCAGTGCTGCTCACACCACAGAGAACACACACAAAAGTAGAGCAGAGCCATCAGAGAGGCCAGAAAGTCCAGCAGCTCTGCAGAGGAGCCCAGGCTTTGGAGAGGAGATCCAAACATTCCTCTGGCTCAGAAGCAAGACTCATAAAAGACAAGACAAAAAGGGCACTTACAAGGATTGGGAATAGCATGGGGGATGAAGGAAGGGAATGAGACTAAAGGTGGCCAGGGGTATCACTAAGAAAAGGCCATGTACCCTCCCATCCCCAGAGCCACCTCATTCCCACTGCCAGGAGTGCCTCCATCCTGGAAGGATGCAAGGGGCACAGGTTGACATCCGAACTGCTGGAGTTTCCCTTTCTGTAGCGAGGGCTGAGGGTGCTGGTGCAGCCTTTCCTGAGGCTGGGAGTCACAGAATCATGGAATGCTTTGGGTTGGAAGGGACATTGAAGATCATCCAGTTCCAACCCTTGCCATGGGCAGGGACACTGTCCACTAGACCAGGTTTCTCAGAGCTCCATCCAACCCGGCCTTGGACACTTCCAGGGGGCATCCACATCTTTTCAGGACATCTATTGTTGGCCAGGCTCTCATGGGAAGGAGACACACAAACACTGAGTGCTCCCTGCCAAACTTTAGAGCAGAATTTTCCTGCAAGAGTTGCTCCTTCAGCTCTGTAGAGCCACCCCTCGTCTCCACCATGGCAAGGTCCCAGCTCAGTGAAACATTCAGTCTGTGCTCACATCCACCAGCAGCCAAGGGAGAAGGGAGCACCCTAAGGGAGCAAGGAACTGTGGGGTTACCACAGAGACTGTGCTCTTAAAAACTGAGGGAAAATGAAGATAAATCATCCTGTTTGAGGGTCAGGAGGGAAAGGTGGTGTGTACATCAAAAATGGTGAGGCACAGAATCACAGAGCCATCAGGTCTTGGCAGATACCTTTGGGATCATCCAGTCCCACCATCACCCAGCACCACCACAGTCACCCCAAGGGCCACATCCAGACCCCTCTGGGACACTTCCAGAGGCAGTGACTTTACCACCTCTCTGGGACACTCATTCCAAGGCCTGACCACTCTTGTAGGGAAAAATATTTTTTAAAAAATGCAATCTGACCCTGCCCTGGTGCAGTTTGAGGCCATTCCCTCTGCCCCTTTCCCTCAGGCCAGGGCAGAAGAGCCCGACCCCCCTCACTGCACCCTCCTGGCAGGGAGTTGTGCGGAGCAATGAGGTCCCCCCTGAGCCTCCTCTGCTCCAGGCAAACCCCCCCAGCCCCCCCAGCTCCTCCTCACAGGACATGTTTTCCAGCCCCTTCCCCAATTCCCTTCTCTGAACATGTTCCAGCACCCTTGAAGCTCAGCTGCTGATTCTGCCCTTCCCATTACACCTTCTTCTGGCTTGAAATGTCCTCCCCCTCTCTCCTCTGCTCTGTCTGCACCCTGTCATTTTAGAGGACTTCTGGTCTCCCTCTGTATCCTGCATATAAATTTCCCAATTGCCCAGGCAGTTTTATCCTGCCACAGCCCTCAGTGGTCTCTGCTAACAGCCTCTGGCTGCCAGGCCAGTCACTCCAAAGTTCTCACCACACCTGGAAAAGCAACAACCAGGTGTCCTGAACTCAGGCAATGCCTGGAGGTTCCAACACCCCTGCCAAACCCAGAAGGACAACACCCACAGCGGGAAAAGCTGGTGCTGAAAATCACCTTTCGCCACCTCAACTCCGAGTTCATTCCTTGTGCCCACCAAAAATTCACTCACCAAGTGCAGGACTGGCCTGTGTGGTGGGAGGGAATTGCAGCCAGAGCTCCTGGGACTGGGAGTGTCCAACTCAGGGTCATTTGGTGAAACACAAAGTTCTTCTCGGTTCCAGCGATACTGAAGGAAGACAGCAAAAATAATTTCAAACTGTTGGCTTTCTGTTCCTCTAGGAAGTGAGTATCTGTAAAATAGACACTTTGCAGCCAGCAAAAAAGTAAAATAATTCAATAAATCAGCCTAATATGCCTTGGCATAACAGGTGTGTGCTTAGGTACGTGCCTGCACACAGGCTGCTGTTGGAATTCGTATATTACCTTTAAAGTGAGTTAAAATGCTGTCACTAAACAACAGGCTATTTATTTTGCCTCCCCAAACAAAACCTCTGGCAAAAGCATATAGGTTAAGTAGATCCTATTCTATTTTACATGTGTTTTCTGCAGGAATTTATCCCCAGGAGTGTTTAAAGTGGATGAGGCTTTGAGCAACACAGTCTAGTGGAAGGGATCCCTGCCCAAGGCAGGGGGGTTGGAATGAGATGATCCTCAAGGTCCCAAACGATTCTAGGATTCCATGAAATTCATTTTGGGCACAAGAGGAAACGGTGCACTCGTGCTCACAGCGGAGCTGCTGAACAGCACCCAGAAACCCAGCGTGGACAAAATCCTTGGTAAAAACATCTTTGTACACTTGAACTGAAAACAAAACCTGGCTCCACTTCCAAACACTGCCAGAGAGGAAAACCTGGGGTCGTGTGATGCAAACCACGATTTCGTTCCACAGGGAAAACTTCCCAGCTGGGATCCCTGAACTGGGAGCACTGGGGGGGCTTCTCTCCCCGGGGCTCCATCGTGTTAAATATCGCCAGCGAGAGGGGATTGGAGTGAAGCTACAAATAAATGCCAGAGCATTTCAACTCGTACGATGTAGCAACACTGCCCTCCTGCTTCCAAGAGATTCCTGCCTTTTTCTGTATTCCACATACCTTGTGCCTGGAGGTGTCCCAGGCAGCTTCTCCCACCACGAAAGTGTTGGGGATTTGCTCTGTTTCCTTCAGTCCATTCAAATCTCCTTGTGTTGGCAGTAAAGACACGTCTCCTTAGGGAAAAGAGGACAATAAAAGCCCAAAACTTTAATTTCATGGTTTCCTCAGGGGGAATAAACACAAATCATCTCAAAATCCAGTTTGGTTTCTGGGGTTCAGCTTTGGGCTTTATAACTGAGCTTAACACTTTATAACTGAATTAGCAAGAAATAATAAAATTATAACTGATTCATCTTAGAACTGAAAATCACAGAACCACTAAGGCTGGAAGAGACCTTCAGGATCATCCAGTCCCACCATCACCCAGCACCAGGATCACCATATCCATGTCCCCAGGAGCCACATCCAGACACCTCTGGGACACTTCCAGAGACAGTGACTCCCCCACCTCCCTGGGACACTCATTCCAAGGCCTGGCCACTCTGGCAGGGAAATATTCTTTTCTAATATCTCATCTGAACCCGCCCTGGTGCAGTTTAAAGCCATTTCCTCTCATCCTTGAAATATGGCAGAAGAGACCAACGCCATCTTTATATTTGTCCTTTTCATTAAGTTAAGCACAATGGACCAGGTTTGAAAAATAAAGGGAATAGATTATTGGATTAGACTAATCCTGCTTTCTTTAAATTCTGTTTTTGAGAGATGGCAGGGAGGGAAAGACACAATAACCTAACCCTGGCCAGATTGAAATTTAAAAAAATAACAAAATACAATAAAAAATATGAATCCCTATGACCTGTTCTTATCTGCTCCTATTGCAACAGCTGCTATAGGCCAACAAAGATACTGTGGGAAGTGAGAAAAGGAGAGGAGACATCCTGCTCCCTGCACAATCCAGGGACAGCCCTGCAGGCAGGAACAGCCTGAGCACATCAACAGGACAACTCAGGGGGTTAATTTAATTCATGAAGTGAATTACTGGGTTACCTGGTCTAGTAGAAGGTGTCCCTGCCCAAGGTAGGGGGCTTGGAACTGAGTGATATTTAAGCCCCCTTCCAACCGAAACTATCCCATGATCTTGTGATCTATAATGCTGCAAACCAAGGTGATGATGGAGGCCTTTTATTTTGTGTAATGCTTTACGTGAGCCTCTGTATTTTTTTCCTTCCAGAAAGAAAAACAAGCTGAGCTGTGCAAATAAACCAAGAAAACTGGGGGGAAGGAAGGAGCAGCTTGCAAGGCAATAGTGAAAAACAAACAACAGCAGTAATGAGGAAGGAACAGAAAAAACTTCACAAAGAGAGGACGTGGGTCAGGATTCTAGAAAAGATTGGAAAGACTCAAAAGGTGCAGGGAAAAAAAAAAGCTTGAAAAGGCTTATTGAACCCAGGAGGTGAACAAGACTGAGTAACAAAATGAGAAAAAAGGAGGTTTACAAGGAAATAAATCCCTCTGTGTGCAAGTTCCCATAGATCAGGCTCTGACAAACCTGAAGCCTCAGGTGTTCATGTGTCCCAAACTTCCCTGGACTTCTGTCCTCCGTTGAAAGCTGTCACATACACACTCACACTTCAAAGGAGAAGGTTTACATGGTGAAAACTCCCCTCAGCTGTCACAAACACACACTTCAAAGGAAAAGGTTTACCTGGTGTGAACTGGCTGTGTGTTGACCTCTTAGGAAGGATGTTTCTGCTTCCAAAGGAAAAAAAATAACTGGGAGAAGAAGATATAGGGATTAGCCTTGCCCCAAAGTCCTTTTGGTATTCTGATTTGAATCGAAATCATTACAAACATGTGGATCTCCAAACTGTCCACTCTCTCATGTCTCCTTCACCTTCTCTCATCTCTGACCTGACCAAAGTTTTCTTTGGTTGGGAACACACTCAGGAATCAACACAGCCACACTCCCCTCCAAGCACACGCCTTCCAGGTCACCACAGAGGCATCACCACAGCTCCCACCACCATTCCTGTGTCAAACTCCTCTCTCCCAGCAGGAAAGCCGTGTGTGCAGCACCACGTTTTCCTTCCAGAGAGCCTGTGGAAGAGGAGCAGGCTCTGGGAGTTTTGCTTGTGTGGTTCTTCCCCCACACTCCTTGTAACTTTGAGCTGAACAGTCCAACATCCATTTCCACTGGAACATTCCCACTCATTAATTAGCATTGATCTGCACATTTGCCCCGTGCTGGCCATCCCCTTCCAGGCTTCCCCTACCTGTTGGGTTTTCCTGACATGTGGCATTGCTTTGATGCCTAGGAGCCGGGCTTTGTTCTGCACTCAAAGGTCACGCAGAAAGTGCTTTTTCAAGGCTTCCTTCGAGCCAGCTCCCTGACAATGACAAATCCTGGTTTATTGCCTTTCCTAAGACATCCTAGTGGTATCCTCCAATCCATCATTCTCAAAGCCAGATGCAAAGTAACCATGGAAAGCTCCATGCAGCCATCAAACCATATGAAGGGTTTTATAACTACTGGCAACCCACTGAACATTAAATATTGGATTAACATTCAACAGCTCTGCTGGTGCTTCCTGCACTTTGGCAGAGCTCTCCCCACCACCCTACGCTCGTGGAAAGGGCTGCAACTCTCCTTCACAAAGAAATCTCAAAATGAAGGGCTTTCTTTGTGCTATGCCAGGCTCCCAATATGCAGCCAGAGGGAAGTGGAGCAATGAAACAGGACCACAGGCTGGGAGATGAGGCTGCTGCTGCTTTCCAGCTTCCGTGGCATTAGTCTGCAACCTTCAACTCACGTGGCTGGCCCAGGGGAGAACATGGGCTTGATTAGCTACCAACCCAAACCCACACTGTCTCAGGAGTTTTGGTTCCCTCTCCTCCTTGCAGTGAGAACTGTGATCCCTTTGGGATCAGGGCTGGTTTTCCTGTGTGCAAGGTGAGCCTGCCTTATGCCTGTTGGCCTTTTCTCCCACAATGTGAGTGCTTCTCTGAGCAAGAATGATTTTCTGACAGGTGATTCCTGATTTCTGTGCTCCAGAAATTCAAGCACAAGGCCCAACAGCACCTGCCAACTTTTAAGCAAGTGGTTTTCCCAGCTCTGCATCCCTCATCTCTGCCTGACACTGGGTCAGGAGCCTTCTGTAGGGCCAAACCTGCCTCTGGTGTGTGAGGGGCTGCAAGACCAACCCGACCCTGTCACAGCTTCACCTTCCTAAAGCTGCTGGGAATGTGGTGATCCTGCCAGCACAGCTCAAGCACTGCACTCATCACCTGCCAACTGTCAGCACTGAGCAGGGCAAAATGAAGAGATCCAGCTCCTGCCCAATCCCTGGGAGTGTCCACGGCCAGGCTGGATGGAGCTCTGAGCAACCTGGGCTAGTGCCAGGTGTCCCTGCTCATGGCAAGGGGTGGAGCAAGATGGTCTTTAAGGTCCCTTCCATCTCAAACCATTGTATGATTCCACAGTCCTATGGAAATTATGGGGACAAGCCTGATCCCAGAGTATGCCAGGCAGCTCTGCTGGAGAAACTCCTGTTGCCTGTGCACGCCCAGCCCTCCTGACTTCTGTTTCATACAGGCTGCACCATTTTCAGAGTCAGAAGGAGACTTGGCTGACGGGCCACAGCACAGAGCCCAAGAGAAAACGACAACAGCCCCGTGCCAGGGGCAATCACCACGTCCACAACGCCATTTAAAAGAAAGGTGACCTGTCAGGTTCGCTCATGCAGCCAAGCTCAGCCCCGGAGGACTCCGGCGCATTTCCAACACATCCAGCTAATTGCAGCTTACACTCATTTCGCTCCCTATTAGAGCTGCTCCACTTTCCAGGAAAGCCAATTTGATCCGCAGCGCTTGGCTGGACGCGGATTTGTGCAGGAAACCCGAGCACCCCTTTGCACTGAGCAGGGCTGTGGGTGAGAGCGAGCGGGGAAACGTGTCACCCTCCGCCCGAAACGGGGCTCAGCTTCCTCCGGAGTCTGGAAATAAAACATATGGAGTTAGCACGGCTGCTGATTGGATTTTGATTGCTCTGGAACGCCGCCAGGTTTAAAGTGGAGAGCGAGGCCTGAAAGGAAACCCAGCAGACACCAGACGATTTATTTGTTTCTGCGTGGGGACGCGGCTGACGGGCCGCTCCGAAGGGGGCTAACGAGGGCAGCGTGTTCCCATATGGAAACCAGATGGCGGGGAATGGGGCTGGGATCCCGAAAAGGCGGCACGGGAAGGGCTGTGCTATCCCGGCAGCAGAGACAGAGCTGGGAGAGCCGTGCCAAGCACAACAGGGAGCTGCTGATGGACGGCGCTGAGGGGGAGCCACGGACACGGCAGGGATTTTGGGACAACGGGGGAGGCAGAGAGGGAAAACGTGCCCGGGGGTTTTTCCCCCCGTGTCTGGCAGTGCCACTCAGCACTGTGGAACTGAAGGATTGTAACATCCTGGAAAAGGGGAAGAGATTCCCAAAGGGTGTGGGGGTCACAGCGCCCTCGAGTGGCTGTTCTGCATCGTGCCACGCCCCACCCAGCCACACCCTGGGTGATGTGGCCCCACCCAGGATGGTGGGGACACCTTGGAGAGGGGGGGACCAAACAGGACAGGGACAAAGTCAACGGAATTCCCTGAATTCAGGGCAATTTTACTCATCATCTTGTCAGAATAATGAAGAGAAATTAACCCTCTGCCCCTCCCTTTTTTGGATATTTTAGCCCAGAATGTTTTCACACCTTTCTTTTTATTTCTTTTTTTATTTTTTTTTTTAAACAGAAAATCAGGCTGAGTTTGCCTGGATTTAAAAATCCAGAATGTGAAAAAAAAAAAAATCCCAACCTTTATAATTGAATACTTAGTCTCAGTGCAAGTTCAACTTCTCAGTCAGTTAAAAAAAAAAAAACAGGCAAACCCTTAAAATCCTATTTTTCACTTAATTTCATTGAAGGAGGAGAATTTTTTCATGTTTCCACAGACCCAGAATAGCTGCTTTTCTGATATAATTTTGCTTCAGTCAACAAAAGAGGAAAGAAGAACCATCAGCGCCGTTTGAACTCCGAGGGCAGAAAGAGAAGGAAATAATGGGCCGTGTCAAAGCACAGTTCATCCAGCAACCTGAGAGCCACCACTGCCACATTGCCCACTGCTCATCAGCTGTGGAAATGCTCCCAGGACAGGAGCATTCTGTGGCAAAGCAGCATCCGGAGAGCTAAAGCCCACGACTCTATAAAGGTTATGCTATTACTCTCTGTTTTCTCACCTCGTGAGCTACTAACGTTTCATTTCTTAATGTTATGACTTGAAAGATACAGGGGAACAGCTTTATTTCAGCTGCTGTCCATGGAAAAGGCATCAGCTTTTCCACATTAACCCCTCAAGATTTACAGCTTGTCCTTTTGCTGGTGACAGTTCGGGAAATGTTTCCCCGGTCCGCTGTATTTCTACATTTTCAGTTCCTGTCCTCAGTAATATTAAGACCAAAGCATTGATTTTGCGTTCATTAAATTCATGCATGATCTGTGCACAAAGGAAGACTGTTCCAAAGCCCACAGAAATCAACAGTGACTCTGAGAAAAACCCTCTTGGGGCAATAATATATTTCATGACAGCTTTGGCCAGCCCCAAACACTCCATTCAGTCTCCCTGGAAGACCCTTGTAGGAAGAACTCCATTGTGCTCCTACCCCGTGTACCTTCCTGCTGCTCATTCCAGGGATGGTGCTGCTGGAAAGACAAAGTCCCTAAAAACATCATCCTAACCCACGGCTGACTCTTGGAGAACTTCAGGCCCTGATCTTTTGTGTCCATGATTATCTGGATAGAGGTGCCTGTGCATGTCATACTCTGAGAGTTTGGGCATAAGCACCAAATCCAGAGTGTTTAAGAAATACCAGAGGAAGAGGGGATAAGGGAGATATCCAGAGACACCCAGACATGCCACACACCCATTGGACATGGAGGAATTCCTGAATCCTGACTGAAGCAGGCAGAAGCCAGGCAGCTCTTCGGTTATGGAATGGTCATTGGAATAATGGGATGGTTTGGGTTGGAAGGGTCCTTAAAGATCATCCCATTCCCCCCCCCTGCCATGGGCAGGGACACCTCCCACCAGCCCAGGCTGCTCCAAGCCCCGTCCAACCTGGCCTGGGACACTCCCAGGGATCCAGGGGCAGCCACAGCTTCTCTGCCCAACCTGTGCCAGGGCCTGCCCACCCTCACAGGGAGGAAATTCTTCCTAAAATCACCGAATTTCCAGGAAATCACTGGATGTAGAGGCTTCAGTTTTGCCTCTATTTGTCCAAAGACCATTTGGCCGTGACTTTTGGAAGAGCAGAGATGTGACTGGGTTGCCCCACCTGCTTCAACCTCAATATAGTTCCTCAAGGAACTAACATAAGATTCCATGGCTTTGCCACAACCTTCACTTTGATCACAAGGAAAGCAGGTCCAGCCCCCACAGTTACAGGGTAAATCAAAACCTCAGGAGGCAAATAAAACCACCCCAAAACATACACAGAGTTTAGAAGTGTCATGGTTTCAGAATTTGCACACTTAGAACTACCTACACCAATGGAGGATATATATATATATACACACACACATATATACATTTGCTTCTCAACATTGTCTTCATCTTGAAAAGCAGCAGTTTGCTTTGTTGCTAAAGAGACTCACTACCCAACCACATCAGAGTGCGACTTCTGCCTCTTTCCAGCAACTTTTCCATTTCTGGCTCTCAAGTTCTGACCAAAAAGGTAATTTTTCAATCATCAGAGAATGGGTTTGGCACTCAGGGTTTAGTGCCCTGTAATGACATCTTTAAAGCTGGAGAGTTAAGTTGAAAATAAATGAATAAAAAATAAAGCTGGGCTAGAAAAATAACAGCTGAGAAACTTACTGGAACAAAATATGTATTAAAAAAGCTTTTTATGCTTTAAACACTCAAATAATTCTGTCCAACGGCAGTAACAACGTCAAGGTTTTTTCATCATCTCATTTTGAGCACACCTTTAAAACAAACCACAACAGTGGCTGGAGCTTCCTACACCCACTTCCTGCTCTGAGCCCTTCTAATTCTTTGAAATAAATATGTTTTGGGTTATTTTTGTGAGGGCAGCGTTTAGGATCTGTCCCCCAGCGTGTAAATGTGTAGAATATACCAAAGATTTAACATCTGCTACAAATAATTTTACAGAGGATCTCGAGTTCTCTAAAGGTTATTAGGATATTGTACAGGTGGCCAAATTATTAAAATATGGTTTAAATTCAACACTTACGCATTTTCATAACATGGATTGGATTTGAAAGTCTGGAAGCCACATGTCGATGCTGGAAAACACCAGGCTGGCTCCCTGGAAGTTCCAACATTAAAGGCCACTTCCCAAACATCCCAGCTGTGGCAGCAGCACACCCGAGGTAGGGGGGATGTAAAATCCAAGGCAAGCTACTTTCCTTTCAGACAAGTGACCTTTTCCACCAGCATTACAGCAGTACTTTCTCTACCCCACACTGATCAAGTCAAGACCTTCCCCAACTGAGCTGGATTTTAACATCTGACTCGAAGCGCACGCTGCAAGGGTAATGCAGAGTCAGACAGCTGCTTTTCATCCTGCTCCTTTGTTCAGAAAGTGAAGGCTAAATGAGGGAAAACTACATAAACGTGGTATTAAAAAGCCCTGCATGTTCTTTCAGGGGTGAGACTCGGTGTTTATTCCTGGTTTGGGTTGCTTTGTAATGAATGATCAGGAGCCTCCTGCCTGCCCTGCAGAGCTGGAGAGAAGGACATGATTCAATAAAACCCACTTGTGCCTCCTGTGGTTGTGCTGGGCTGCTCTGAAGGCCACAGGAAGTGGGTTTTGGTGCAGAAATCTGTGTGATTTCTTTTGGGGGAGCACTAACTGTATTGCTGTGCGACAGGAGCTTCCATAGTCAATTCCCTCTGTACCACAGTGTAGAAGTTCCCATTACCAGGAGAAGCAGCTGCAGCACCCCCTGAGCTCCTGGGGGGCTGAGACCTCCCTCTGCTCCAGAGGCCACGAAGATGATCAGAGGGATGGAGCACCATTGCTCTGGAGATAGGCCGGGAGAGCTGGGGGAATTCAGCCTGGAGAAGAGAAGGCCCCAGGGAAACTGAATTGTGGCCTTCCAGTACCTGAAGAAGCTCGTAAAAAGGAGGGAGAGGGACTTTTCCTATGGGCAGATAGTGACAGGACAAGGGGGAATGGTCTTCAACTGAAAGAGAATAGGTTTAGATTAGATAATGGGGAGAAATCCTTCCCTGTGAGGGTGGGCAGGCCCTGGCACAGGTTGGGCAGAGAAGCTGTGGCTGCCCCATCCCTGGGAGTGTCCAAGGCCAGGTTGGACAGGGCTTGGAGCAACCTGGGCTGGTGGGAGGTGTCCCTGCCTGTGGCAGGGGGTGGCACTGGACGGGCTTTAAGGCTCCTTCCAACCCAAACCATTCTGTGATTCCATGAGGCACAAGACTTACTGCTTTAACTACACCAAAATCAGACACAGCTGAGCTTGAACCAGCACAGAGTCAAAAACCATCTCAAAACTGATACTGAATTTGATCTCCAGCATTGACTTGGGGAAGTATTTTCACCCAGATTTTTCTTAGACAAGTATTTTATTGAAAAAGTTAGTGACCAAGTAGAGCATTCCTATTTGGTTTCTAGTAAGATCTCTGCAACAAGCCTTGTAGGAGCTGTAATTCCTGTCCATAAAGATAGGAAATGTGCTTCTCACAACACCTGGTTGTAAATTTATTTATAAAACCCCCACAGATTACTTTTTATTAAGAAAAACTACTACATTTTAATAGTTGCTAAAAGTAAATATTCCTCTAAAACTTCTGTCTTCCTCAAAGAACTGGAAGAACATGAAAAACTGATCCCAAATTGACTTGTTTCCTGCCACGTGGAAAAAGAGCCAATAACCTGATGGAGCTACACTGGGCATTCTTAGTTCTGGATTCAGGCTGAACAGTTTTGCACCAACACTTTCTAAGGACTCAACAAAAGAATTGCTTGTTTCTGGCAGCAGTCAAAGGGTTTCCTGAAGTGTCCTCCAGGGTTTAAGGGTGGAAATAGGCACAGCATTTTGTATTTCTCACTGTGCTTGTTCTGCACAAAAATACCTGTTTAATTCCAGTGTGGAAGTGAGTTCAGTGGAGAAGCACAAAGGCATTCTGTGGGAATGCTCTCAGGGCAGCAGGGAAGAGCAAACCCACCTCAGAACCTGCTTTTACTTCACAACAGCCCTTTCAAACCCTAATTTTAGAGGATGATCATTGCTGTGCTCTCACCTTTCCATAGTGGCTGCCTCTGTTCTCATACAATCTTCTAGCTACAACCTTTCCTTTGGTTTGCTTTGGTTTTTTTTTTT
>VXBX01005466.1:28498-38736 GCA_013400415.1 Scytalopus superciliaris
TTTTTTTCCTTTAAATTAAGCAAGGCTGTATATTCACTGTTCATCTGTTCAGTAATCAAACTGCTGCCTTTAGTGATCCTGACTCTATTATTCATTCCCTCCCTCTGTTCATTCCTTATGAAGCAGCTTTAAAATCTCCAGAACTGACAGAAAAAGGATGGCTTTTATTTCATGAAAAAGGATCCAAGTCCAAATCAGACCTAAAAGAATTCCAGTATCAATCCTGAACATGAAATGCAGTGGGTTTAGTTTATAAAAGCACTTTGTAATCCTCAGATTCAAACACAGGGGAGGAACCCATGGTCTTTTCAGTACATGCTTTAAGTAACTGCCCTTTGAAGGTACATCACCATTCCATGAAACATTTGCTACTTTAAAGCCATTACCCAAATATCCCACACAAAGAACTTTAAAACATTTGGTTATATAATTACTTGAAAGTCAGAAACTTGCCTGTTGCCTTCCATTCATTCTTTAACCTTCTTCCACACACACAGCTGGGGGGTCTGTGTTCTTCCCTCACTGAAGACACCTCAGGATGCCTCGATGTCCAAGTGAAACAAGTGCTTTGCATTTTTACCCCTGGGAGTTCATGGTTTCCCATGGTATTCATTGTATGGAATTCTTAAGTACTTCTGCTCATCAGCTATTCCAGGAGATCTCTCAGCAGAATCTCAGTGTTTCCTCTAAAGTAAGAAGGTCTGACCTCGAAGCTCTGATCTCACCCAGCTGCATGGAGGTGCCTGCTCATGTTGGTTGCTGTGATGTCAAAAGTTTTAGCCCCAAAGGGTGAAAAGATCTGATGGCACTGAAAAACAAAAATAAATGATTAATCTCTCATACTTGGATTTTGTTCTTAGCTCGTTTTGTGTTTTAGACACAAAACACAACATGGAAAAAAAATCAGAAAGGGTATGAGGTTGAACAAAATTCTTGTCTTTTTTAAAAATAGTTTTTCCTAGTACCTAAAGGGGCTCACAAAAAGGAGGGAGAGGGACTTTTCCTATGGGCAGATAGTGACAGGACAAGGGGGAATGGTTTTAAACTGGAAGAGGGTAAATTAGATACTGGGAAGAAATCCTTCCCTGTGAGGGTGGGCAGGCCCTGGCACAGGTTGGGCAGAGAAGCTGTGGCTGCCCCATCCCTGGGAGTGTCCAAGGTTAGGTTGGGCAGGGCTTGGAGCAGCCTGGGCTGGTGGGAGGTGTCCCTGCCCATGGCAGGGGGGGGGATGGTCTTTAAGGTCCCTTCCAACCCAAACCAGTCCATGATCTCATGTGTAACATCAAAGCATAAATCTCTTTTCTCCCCCATCTCTGCTGTGCAGGGGGAACACAGAGGCACAGGACGGGGTTCAGGGGGGATGTTCCCAGGCAGGAGGGTCACCAAAATCAACCCTCAGGACAGGAGCACGAGCACCAGTGTCCCCTCCTTCAGTGCCACCTGGGCTTTTATGGGAAATTTGGGCTTATCTTTTCATGCACAGCACCAGGGCTTGTGCTGGTGGCTCACAGGAGGGAGAAACTGTACTGGTGGATCATGGCAAATCCAGAAGGAACATACTGGGATAGAGGAGTGCTCAGGAGGCAGGGCAGGGCCTGTTTTCCTGCTGGACTTTCAACAGACTGCAAGAACTTTTATTACTGGAGAATCACTGCAGGGTGGCAGCAATGTCACTGCCCTGGCATTCCAACAGGGAGGTTTTGGGACAAATTCAAACAAATCCCAGGTTTCCTGGCTTGGCCATTGCTTTAATCCACGTGTGTACATGGTGCAGGGTGTCCTGCACTCACACACCTGAACTGCACTGACTCCAAGGCTAAGGAGCCTCAATAAAGAGCACTGTGATTGCAGGACTGTGTCAGGCACATCCCCCTGGAGCCAGAACCTTTGAGGAATGGGAGGACACATCTCCCTACCAGATACATCCTCTATCAACACGAAGCAGAGTAGACTCGAGAAGAGGCTGAATGTTTGGAAGACACTCAGCAGAAGAAAGCTCAGAGTTATCTAAAAAAGGTACCAAATGGCTGAGATGATTTTAACAAGTGGGGGAAAAAGAAAAAAAACCTTTTCCAGTTTAATAGTTTATTCTCTCTGGTTTCATTATTTGCATTTAGCAAAAACCTTAAGAAAACAAGTCCTTTACCATCACATTTCAGACACACGGCAAGAATAAACTTCTTCCCCCAGAGATTTGAAGCCATCTGCCACATTTGACAAGTTTTAAGTTTATGGACTCCTACAAGTATTAAAACCAGCAGCTGTTAGAAACAAGAAAATCCTTATTGCAGGCTCTTGGTAGGTACTAGAAGGGGAAAAAAATAAAAGGCAGCAGCATTCAAATACGAAAAGAAACTCCCATCTTATGAGATACATGGACATCACTAGTTCTGCTGCTTCCAGAATTATTTAAGGGGTGAATGAGCTGCTTCCTGCAACAAATTAATGGAAAAAGGAGAGAATTTTACATTCAAATATCCATAAAGTTAAGCAAAAAGGCAGAATTTGAAATGAAAATATCTTATTTCACTGCCTTATAGTACTTACTCACCACATCCTATATAAACACTTCCAGCTCTGCAGAGCTGTCACACCCTTTGAAACAGGAATAATTAACCCTTGAGGAATTCTGCCAATCCACCAGTTTTCAGTGGAATTTCATCCCCCAAAGTGCCAGTGTTTGTTCTGCCACTTCTCTTCAAGGTGTTTAAGAGCATTCTCACGCCTCAGCATAAACCCAGGTAGTAAAAACTGAATTATATGCAATATAAATTGTGTTTTGAAGCATTGCAAACTGCCTGGGCGATCACACCAATACTAGAAATACATTCATATTTCCTATAAGAGCCTGCATTTTTATTATTAAAGGTATTTCTTGTTATCTACCTTATTATGAATCAAACAGATACAAGTAAGAAAATGGTGCAGCCAATGTGCAGCTTTCAGAGAAAGAGAATTCTCAGCTCAGATCACTCAAAGAACCAATTTTTTAATTAAAATGATGGACAGAAGTGGGAAAACCCCCAACAAACCACAGGAGGAACCACGTCCTGCACTTCATGCTTCAGGATTTGTTCCAAAATACAGTTCCAAAGTCCAGCAGCACTTTAAGCAACATTTTCTTGCTTATCTGTAATTACATGAACAGAAACCTAAAGGAACACACTGGTCAAAATTGTCACTGAGCATCCAGTGTAAGTCAAAGTTAAATTCAGTAGGGACCAGAATTCCCGGGGAGCAACACAAATACCACCTTTAACACCATTTTCTTAAACAAAATGCTAAATTAAACAGAGGGCATAAACAGCTCAGAACTGCATCACAATCCTGGCAAATATTTTAAATAAACTGCTGGAATTGTTACCACGTTTCAGAGAATTTTCTGAGACACTTTAAAACTTGAACTTTTACTTTCCTCTAAAAAATCACATTCTCTGCAGAAGAGATCTTGTATTATTCCTACTGTTGCCAAAATTTTGGAGTTTAAAAATGGATAAATTTAATCAGTTTGTCCTGGCAAATGCAGCTGAAGCAGCTTGTGATCCTGCCAGCCCCTTTCACCAGAAGAGGTTATTTAAGTCTCTTAAAGGCATTTTCCAGACTTTGCTTAATACATTTTGTATCAACACATACATTAAAAACAGTATGTGCAGACACACAAACAAAATTATACGTATTTGTGGATGTAAAAGGGCACAGAGGGTATTTTCCCCATCCCAGACAAACATTTAAAGATCATCAGATATTAGAAATCACTTTGTGAATGAAAATAAAGTAAAAAAAATAGGTGTGCTCATGAGACAGAGACAGGATTCCTTAACTGCATTTCCTCTTTTCCATATAAAAGGAGTACATTTAGGTGAGACAATCCTTCCAGAAGGAGAATAACAAGCTGCTTTTCATACTGAAGTTCTTTTTCCTGAAGTCACTCCAGAAGAAAGTCCCCCAAGCCATGCAGAAGGAATACAAGTGTTTGCAGTGATGAAGTTGAAAGCAACAAAAATGAGTGGAGGAGTAAAAACCTACTGGAGTAAAACCAAAATACTGGAATAAAATAAAAATTCCCAAAAGTCCTCTACAGAAGAAACTGGAGTTTCCAAAAGTGCAGTCTGGGGCACAAAATGTCCTTCTCAGATATAGATATTATTGTGACTTTCATTGGCTGTCAGGAACTTCTTCAAGATCTTTGTGCTTTCAGATGCATCCTGGCAGAAGGAAGAGATGACCAGCATTAGCCACATTGCTGGGAACAAAACCAAACCAAAAAGCCCCACTATTTCCATTTTTATTACTCTGAATAGCAGTTTTATTAAAATATTCACTGTATTAAAATATTAACTGTGAGCAAAATCTGCTAAAGGCTCCACAAGAATTTGCAGCTCAACCATAAAATGGGATTTATTATTTTGCATCCCTCCTCACTTGGATACGAGAGGAAGAACCAGAGTATTTGTTATTGTTTTCCTTCAGAGTTTAAATATTTATATATAGTCAGACTTATTTAACAGACCAGAATAAGCTGTACTGAAAACTAACCTGCAATTCCCACATTTATAGCTGAAATAAGTATCTCAGTACACAGAGACCTTATTTGTCATTTAAATCTGAGTTCAACTGGCAAAACTGAGTGTTTTGGACCAACTATATTTCCATTAAGAATATTCAAAAATAAGCAAAACAGTCACTTCAGCAATGCCCTGATTTCACAGCTGCTGATCAGTGCAAAAATGTTAAGAATCATCTTTAGAAATCCAGTCTTTTAGTTCCAGAAAGAAGTTATAGGTAAAAAATGAGTACTTTCAGAAGCTTCCAAGTATGGCACAAAACAGGCAGGTACAGAGCTAGAACAGAGTCCTGAATGCAGGATGGAGAAAAACATAATAAAAACATAAAGGTTGCAACATGAGACACTCCCAAAGAAAGCTGCAGCTTAAACAAGCACAAAAAAAATCACTCCCTGATACTCTCATATTCTTACAAGAGCCTGAGAAGTCAAAAATGACTTTTGAGGGAACCTGCAGATTGGTTATTTTTAAGAACACAGATGTCACAGCAAGTACAATCCAAGAAATCACTGCCCTCTGCCATTAAAATCTGTATTTTCCTGCCCCTTCAGGTGGAATCCTCACCAACAGCAGAACGCAAGAGATGAAAGGCAAGACAGAAACAGCCCAAACCTCCCACTGATTCTGAAATATGAAACTTCACCTTGACTAAACTCTTGAGGACTTTGGAAGAAAGCAGAGGCTTGAAGGCTTCGATTGTAACCGTGTCCAGCTTGATGACATCAGTGTAACACTGGTACAGCACTGCAGGGATCTGCCACACCTGGCAGTAACTCAAAACTAAACACAAGGCAAAGAAAGGGGGGGGTTCATTTCAGCACAGAAAGAATCTCAGCTCTGTGGATAGAAATAAGAACTCGAAATACATGGGAGTTTATAAATTAATTGCTCCAGCCAGCCCTCATCCCACCCCACCCCAGGAACACGAGGAAATAAACCACCAAAAATGAGTTAAATGCAGCTGGTGTTTCTTCCTGGGAAATACCTGAACTGGAAACTGTGTCTTATTGGGAAATAAAAATAATAGGAGCTTCTGTGAAAAAAAAAAAAAGAAGAAAAAAAGAAAAAAATCCCAACAAAGCTCAAACAAACAAAAAAACCCCAGACTCCGTGAACAAGATAAAATCATCTATTTTTATCTCCTTGTCAGACAAGTTTTGCCTCATGCTGCTACCATTTGGTATTCTAAAATAAAAGGCTGGGGGGGTTTATTAGATTATGTAACAAAACTGAATCTAATTTTTGCATGAGGACAGTAAGTAGCACTGTGAAACCTCATTACCTGGAATACACAGAAATAACTTTATGAGCCTTCACTTGGATGCTCAGATAAAAGTAACTCTTAATAAAACCTACTTTATTCCTAAGTAAAAATCCCCAAACCCCAATATACAACATGCTTTGTGAGGCTACACTGAACAATTTTCCAGGACTTCTTGTCCCACACGTAAGGGGGAAAAGGATTTGTAGGTGCTTTTGAAATTTGTCCTTATTTTCCAGGGTAAGATGTGAGACTTCCAGGAATTTGTTTTCAAAGAGCTCACTTGTCAGTCAGTATAAAATTCCAATTGCAGTGGGAAGCTCCTCAAAGTGAGTTTTGTGTTGCCACCACCAGCAGCCTTGCAAATAACTGGAATTGTAAATAACTGGAATTGTGAATAACTGGAATTGTGAATAACTGGAATTGTGAATAACTGCCAAATACCAGCAGCAGGAAGATCCCTCACAATGTTGGGCTGTTCCAGCAGTGGGCAGCAGACCTGCTCCTGGAATTCTTTGGTCTTCAAGGCTTTCAGAAATGGGGATGCAAGTGTTAAAGTGGATTCCTGAGTTTTATAATCAGCCACAGGGCACGTGGAGAGAATGGTTACTTGCAAACCTTCCTTTTGCATAGAGCCAAAAACCTGAAATTAAAGAAAAGACATCAACAAAATGTACCTCTTCACAATAACAGCACAAAACCCCCAGATATTAATTTGAATTTCAGTGCAAAGGGCAGTTTAACTCAGGTCAGCAGGACTAACTACAACCTTCAGGGTAGAAATTTCCCATGCACTGCTCTTGGGATGGGAGATAAAAGACCCCAAAAGAACAGCTGATATTTTTAACAAGTCTAGTGACTTTCTGGAGACTTTTTAGATTTTTCAGCACTTTCTATTCACCTGCAAATATATTAATACTGGTGACTGCAGAAAGAAAAAAAAGACTCCAAATAAAACCAGGCAGCTCACTAAGCTGCAGGACATCTGAAATGCAAATTGCACTCCCTGGATGTTCAACAATACTTTCAGAGTTTTTATTTTAAATACTCAGATTTTATTTAACTCTATTTGATTTGAATGGAGAAAGAGAACCTTAATTTTTTTTCCCCTCAGATTCAAAGAGGGGAATTTCAAAGATGCTGCACAAAACATTATCTTGGATTCATTACTTGCAATCACAAAACACTGACACAAGAAGTAGGGAATTGGGTAAATGTGACAGAAACTTGCCTGTCCCCTCACATCACTAATAGAAAATGCACAGAAAAGCCCACATATTTTCCATGTCTTTTGTTGGGAACACTGGCTGGAATGCACAACTGCAAAACTTCAGCCTGTGTGTTCTCCTTTGTCAGGGATCACTTGGTGAGAGAACACAGAAGTCAAAATCTGACTCCTGGAGAGTGGAGCTGCTCAGTGAACGAGGATTTACACACAGAGCAGGTCTGTAATTCACATTAAAAGCAAAAGATCACCACCAGCACAACGTTTAAAAACACCAGTAACCACAATGTCTAAAAATACTTAGGAACACTGACTTGGTAAAATTACACTCCTGCTGTTCCTGAACACCCACACTGGAAATTAAAAACATCCACAAACAGCTGGAAAAACACAAACAGGAAAGACAACAAAACCACAACCATCTTTCTTCTGCACTCCCAGTTTAAATGAAGTGGAAGAACGGGTGCAGTACAGCAAACCCCAAATGTTTTAGGTCTCAGGGTTTCTAAGCCTTACTTATCTCCAGCCACAGACTGACACAAGAGCTTCACAATCTCTGCCTGTCCATCAGCTCAGCAGAGATTTAAAGGTAGGGAGGCAGGTTAGCAGATAGCAAGACAAAATAAGCCACACTTCCCTGAGGCAAAGCAGTGACCCAAATCCATCAAGAAAATCAGCAGGCAGAACATTCACCCCTGGCTTTATCTTATTAAAATCAACATGATGGTATTTGGAGGGACTTGAATGACCCAGCAGTGTTCCTGTGCCTGAATGATGCTGGGCTGAGGCACTTGGGGATATCAAATCTATGAATAAATGGGATAAATGCTGCTTTGGAGGCACCTTCCTCCTTGTGAAAGGCACAGAACACACCCATTAACAGACACCACCCCTCAGGAGTTTCACAACAGGTCTGGCTGGTGATCCTTTGGCAGCTGTACAAATGCAGCTGTGTTATTACTTTTTAAAGAAGGATTCTCCAGGAGCTGAAATAAGCCATGGAAAATGAAAGGCAAACAGGAAAAAACGGGTTTGGAAAATTCAAACTGTCCAAAAGAAGAGGCTGCACTAAGTTGGGAAGTTACAGAAGATGCAACTGGCAGCACCTACAAAGGGACTTCCCAGAACCTGCAGAGTAAATCTGTGCAATTGTTGAATATTTAAACAATGAAAGCCACTGGGACAAGTTATTTCCAACACTGTCATGTTCAGACTATCAGGGAAGGGGCCCTTTAAGATGAAGGTCACCACTCCTGAGATTTCATCACTCAGTTTGTTGTCTTGTCAGTTTTACCTTCTCAAGCCACTGGAACTGTTGATCCTCAGCAACGTAGCAACTACACTGGCACAATAAAACCTTAAAAAAACCAAAATGGTGTAAGCAAGTGGTTTAAAGAGCACAACAACAGCTCATAATCATGTGCAAAGGTGATGTGGCTGCCACCAACAACTTGTTCAGTTATTCTGGGTTTCTTTAACTCTGTTTTAACAAGGATTTTGTGTTTTGTGTTGAGCTTCATGTGCCAGAACTTCACACAGGTTTAGTGAGCATCAGCTCTGGAGATTACTTGTGAGATTAATGCAGAATACTGGAGTCTCAACACTTTGGGGGTGGATGAAATTGTTCTCACTTTTAACAGAGCTAAAACACACAGGAATAAACGTTTAAGTCACTTACTGTGGGATCTGATATCAATCTGTAGAACAGACAGAAAGAGTCTGTGGGGAGGACATTTGTAGTGCTGGATGTTCGGCACCACTCGTTCCACAGCTTCACAACTCCAACCACTTCCCAACACACAGAATCCAGAATAAAAGATGACAGGAAAGCTGCAAAACCCAATAAATACCGTTAATTCACAAAGAATAAAATCTCTGTTCTGCAAATAAATACCTGAACTGAATTAGACCGTTCCTTTGCAATCTGAAGTGAAAATAACTAATTTTTATCCACATGCATTTCTTGGCCAAATTCAGGAAATACCAACATGAGAATGATCTCACTGTACCAAAATTTAAAAGATAGAGAGCAGTTCTACATACAGAGATCCATAACATCAAAAACTGTGTTCTTAGGAATTATATCACTACAGTCAACATCAATTCCTTTAGCATAAACTAACAGTGTGAATATTAAGTCTCTAATACTATTTGACATACCAGATTAAACATAAAAATCACTGAAGCAGAACTATCATACTGGTTTTAGAAAGCAAAGCTAAGACTATGGCAGATATATTCATAAATCAAATTCCTGTCAAAAGCTACAGAAGACAGATCCGAAATATCTGTTACCATTTTTCAAGGAAAAACCTGAACAAGACCCAAACAACTTACACATGAACTAAGTGTCATCTAAATGTGACTTCAATAGGAGCAAGACTTAAAACTTCCTTATGTCCCCAGAGAAACAAGTAGTGAAAAGCTCAAGTTTAAGTGTGTGTGGGAAGGGCAGAGGGTGGCTTAAGCCCCGAGGCCTAATGAGTAAATAACTACCTCAAAAGAGGGCATTTTGGACAAGTGAGGAACTGGAGCGTGAAAAAGGGACTGAGTGATGAAGGAAGTGAAAGTTTAAAACCTCCCAAAACACTGTTCATTAGAAATGAAAGAGATCAACATATTTGACAGATCCCTATTTCACAGAACTACCCTGCACTGAGCAACTTATTGTTATTACCAGAAAGCTTTTGTCAACGAAAGAACAATCCAGGAGAGATTACCAAGTAAAAGGAAAAGGTGGGGGGTGTCCCAAATAAAACTCCGACCCAAAACGTACTTTGGAAAACACATCAGTTTTCAGGAGGAACAAACAGCTGGCACAGAAAGTGTGTTTTGTATGTACGGAGTAACTTTATTTCTCTCTGTGGACAACTTGGCTGCCCCGGCTTAAAACTGCTCCTAAACCAGGAGCTGGACAGGCAGTACCTAAAGGGGCTCACAGGAGGGATAGAGGGGGAATTCTCAGAAGGGCAGGGAGCAAAAGAGCAAGGGGGGAATGGTTTTAAATTGAAAGGGGGTAGGATNAGAATGCCCCCAATTCCCGCAGAATGCCCCCAATTCCTTCAGGATGCCCCAATTCCCGCAGGATACCCCCAATCCCCTCAGGATGCCCCCAACTCCCGCAGAATGCCCTCAATTCCCTCAGGATGCTCCCAATTCCCTCAGGATGCCCCCCAATTCCCGCAGG
>VXBX01005466.1:52335-92384 GCA_013400415.1 Scytalopus superciliaris
AAAAAAAAAGAAGACTTTGAGAAGGTTACTAAGAAGGATAATGAAAACAACTTACAGGATATTGATCCAAGTCAACAGGCTGCCTGAAAGGTTCTGAATCTTCACACTGGAAAATTAAATTCACCAGTTCCATGCACTGCTTCTTCCAACAGTTCTCATCATAGCCAGTTTTCACACTTTTCCCTTTCTTTAAGCCCCGGCCCTTGGAAAAAAGAAGTTAGGAAAAGCATTACTGAAAGATAGCAGGAAAAAATTAAACCTGATAATCTCCCTGCAATTACTTCTGTAGCACAAAAATGCACTTTCAGACAAAAAGGGCACTCTACTACCAGATTAATAAAATCTAGTAAACTATAGTATTTTATTTTACTATATTTAATTTTTTAAAATACTAAATAAGGCACAAAACCAAACCCTCAGATACATGGATTACATATTATTATATATCTTTTTTCCCCAAGCATGTCAGGTGAATAATGATTTTATTTCAGCACCATACAGATAACTGAGAACTCACACTCAACAGCACTAGTATCAAACTTGTAAATGATGTTTCTTTTCCTTCCTTAACTCCATCAGGAAAATTCTGTTGTGTGATTGTTAGAAAACCAAGCACCCCTCCCACAGAATTTGGGTTATACGGTAAGGATCAGTCAACTCACTTTTCTTCTTCTGTATGATGTTCTTGGAACACATTTTTCATCATCCTGCACAAAATAAAATCAATCCTCTTAAAAATTATGTGTGAAGAAATAAGTGATGTGTGCTCAAAGTTTGCTTTGACCGGTTTTGATTCTCAATTCTCTCAACAAGACAAAAGATAAGCATAAAAAAACCACAGCACAGCATTTGGGAGACCTGGAAAGCAATACCCTTGATACTACCAGTGGGGATTCCTGACTCAAACTCTTGCCCTTACTACAAAGGAAAAACCACCACCAGAGGTTGCAATGAGAAGACACCCATCAGCTTTGCACCTCAGTGACTAAATACCAACAGTAATTCAATTCACTGATAATAAACATCATAAAACATTCATAAAAAAAATCATTCTGTTTTCCATGTTTGTCTTAGCTATGTGAATAATTCAGCAAATTTACCAAAAATATCTGAAGGCTGGTGGTATTTTCTCACCACCACAAATTACTGGAGTTACCCACAACAAGAAAAAAAAGCTTACCAGGTCTGCATCATGACAATCTTGCTCATCATCTGTTGTGCTGCAGAGCTCAAAAATGTTTGTACAGTCCTGATCACTGCAATGCAATTAAATCTCTGTTACCGGAATTGCAAAACCTGAGCTGCTGTTTCCAAGATTAAACTGGGCCACAGCCAAGAGCTACATATAAAATGAAAGACAATAACTAAGAATTAATATAGAAATTAGCCTTAGGAATTTGAAAAAGGGGCCTTCCCACCTGCAGGAAGGCTGCCCACACTCACTTGTGTCAAAATAAACCTCTCAAGTGGGGATTCAAACATTATTTAGACTAAAATGCCACTTACTTGATAAACTTTAAGAGCTGGGTAGTGATCTTTTTTGCAGCTCTAGCAATGGCACTCCCAGGTTCATTGAAGGTTCTGGCATTGCTTTCAATGTATCTGACTTCCCAAACCAATGCTGAGATTCTCCTTAAAATTAGAAAACACTGCACCTTTAAAACTAACGATAAGCTTCAAAATTCAATCTCAGTAATTTTCTGCCCATATTAGATTGAGAGATTGAGACATCCATTGTTTTATGTCTCATTAGACCAGTGTCAAACTTTTCATTCACATGGAAAGCCCAAGGAAGCAAAACCAACAATGCACATCTTTCATCACTTGTTTTCCAACTCATTACTGATAATTCATCCCCAGAAAGTTTGTGATAGAAACTCAGTTAATACAACTGACCATGTCAGCACTAGCACTTGTTACCACTAAATCATAAAATACCCCTGAAATAATCCTGAGGATTGTGGATTCCCTGGAATTTTTAAAAACACACGCATTTTTAAAAAGCTTACATTTGACCTTATTAAAAAGCATGGGATAAAGTACTATTTAACCACTACTGCAAATAATCACATTTATTCTGGAAACATCAGAAGGTGCTTGTCACTAAGCCCTGACAAAAAAAGTTGTATCTGAGGAATTTTTAATTAACAAATACAAGGCACAAGCAAGTAACAGAACAGTGTCACGAAGCTTCATCAATATTGTATTTTTAAAGACATTTCAGCTATAGTGTTGCTTCCTGTCTTCCCTCACAGATCAGTGACCAGTCAAAGCAGTGCCCTCTGCAAAACAACACATTTGAGAAATTGCTACAAATTACAGTTTTAGCTTGGTAGAAAGGAGCTCCCACAAATGTGTCATTTCAGTTTTTATAACTCATTTCTCCAATTCCTTATAACTGTAAAGCAGAGACAGCCCAAGTTTGCAGTTCTTCACCTGGAGAATTTCAAACTAATTCCCAATACTGCATTTCTGTCTTATACAGGAAGAAAATCACTATTAATGACTCTTTATTGTATTTACAGACACACTGAGAGCAAGAACATATGAAGAACATGCTTCACTTTATTTCAGAGCTATGGACACCCAGCGCATCAGAACTTTATCATCACTACACTCTTCTCCCTTTCTCTGCTGTAAGTTTTATCATTTGAAATGCTGGTGGTAATATTTGACATTTCACCTCTATGTTTAAGCCCATTTCTTAAATTAGTCAGAGCTTAAGGACTTAAACCTCTTCAAGTTCAAAGCACTTCAAAATCCGAATTGTCTTTAGGACTGAAGTAACTTCAGGTTTGGGTTTTTTTTAATATTTGGCGATTTCAAACAGCAAATTTCTCAGAGAATAGATGCCAGTGCTTATTGTAAGTCTGACAACAGTGCCAGTAGCAGCTCCCCCTTGCTCCCCTGGCAGCACTGACCTGTAGAACCTGTTGGCCAGGCGGGTGCGGATGGTGTTGAGGTCTGTGGGATACGCGATCACGGTGCAGTACTTGGGGTACGTGCACAGGTCAACGGGGCCAGAGAAAGCTGCTGAAATGTCTGGGAGGAAACAGCAAGATTTAAGTGTTTGACTGAATTGCGGAGAGAGACTGTTTGCAAGGAGTAGCAGGACAAGGGGAAATGGATTCAAAGTGACAGAGTAGGGTTAGATGGGATATTGGGAAGGAATTCTTCCCTGTGAGGGTAGGCAGGCCCTGGCACAGGGTGCCCAGAAAAGCTGTGGCTGCCTCATCCCTGGGAGTGTCCAAGGTCAGGCTGGATAAGGCTTGGAGGAATATGGGCTAGTGGAAGGTGTCCCTTTCCATGGAAGAAGGTTGGAATGTGATAATCTTTAAGGTTCCCCCAACCCAGGCCAGTCTATGGTTCTGTTTCAAAGCTTGTACACAGACGGCAGTTGAGCCAGGTGTTCAGTTTTTATGTATAATTATTCTTGATAAAACCAATGACTTATAAAATGATCACAGAATCACAGAGCATGCCGAGCTGGGAGGAACCCACAAGGAACATGGAGTCCAACCCTCAGCCCTGCACAGGCCCATCCCCATGAGCCACACCCTGTCCTTGAGAGCATCATCCAAAGGCTCCTGGAGCTCTGGCAGCCTTGGGGCTGTGCCCACTGCTCTGGGGAGCCTGCTCAGTGCCCACCACCTTCTAGGGGAACAACCATTTCCTGAGATCCAGCCTAAACCTCCTGACACAACTCCAGGCCATTCCCTGGGTCCTGTCCCTGGTCCCCACAGGGCAGAGATCAGAGCCTGCCCCGCCTGAGGAAGCTGTAACTGCAATGAGGTCTGACCTCAGTCTCCTCCTCTCCAGCCTGAAGGGCACATACAAACACACAAAGATTTCCAGTACTGTATCATATGGAATTTTTAAAGCATACCATGGATGTTTCAGGGCTGTTTATAAATGAAGGTTAGGAGAAAACTACCTAAAGCTTGGATTACATGCTCACCAAGCGTCATAAGCTGATCAATACCACTGATAATCCGTTCACAGGCTTCATCCCGGGATTTCATCCCCCACTCCCCTTCCTGGGGTTTGTACAGGAGCCTCTCCACCTCTTCTGAAGTCACAGAGACACTTGCTCCTAACTCCTCAGGCTGATCAACTAAAGAGACAGAGGAAAAAGGGAAAAGGGAAGGAGTGAGAACATAAACCACGATAAATTGTGAAGTACTCACACTTATTAATCATATGCTTCTAACCCACAAGAAAAATCTTGCCCCGAAGTGCAGTCTGATACTAAAACTGGGGAAAAAATTAACCAAAATGTATATACCAGCAAAATATCCTTTATTCTCTTTTTTCTGCAATTCTGAACTGCTGGAAAACTCTTTCCTCCTCTTATTCTAACCACAAGACTTAAGAGAGGATTTAATCACAAAGGTTGTTTATGCTTTTTCAGATGCACATCCTAAACTTCACAGGATCATAATTTAATGAGATAGTTTATGCCACAAACCTTTCATCAGTTTCAAGTTAGACACTATACTTTGTGACACCCTTCCTGGTATTAATAACTGTGATCTTTGGACAATTTTGAAATACTTGTTTACGTGGCAGATTTCAAAGCTACAAGAGTTCTGGCTGGGAGCTGGATACTGACAGCGCTTCCTTCAGCATGGGGAGTCTGGCCATGAAAAATGAAAGCAAGGACAGGGCACTTGTCACTGTCAGGATGACTAATCTGTGAATATGCTCCACACCAAGTCTAAAACACATTTCAGCTACAACTACTGTAGAGAAAAATCCAGGTTTTAAGAGGGGATCCTCTATATGTGTACAAAAATACTGGGTTTTCCTTCAGCTGAACAGGGTTAGTTTTAATAACTCAAAGGAATTTCTGTTTTTTCTAGTGCTCTGACGGAGTGTTTATTATCCACTAAAATAATCCTAAAGATGGAGCAATTCCTCAAGCACATCTGAATCTGTGTCTTGAATATCATGAGACAAAGCTTATGCTGGCAGGATACAGAAAATAACACATTATTAGCCCAACGTCAGTGCTGCTGCTCTCCCACACATCCATCTTGGCAAACTGTATGGAGGAGAAACACTTTTAGGGAAGAGTGGTAAACATGAGGTGCAATTTCCATGACCTGTAAGTCATTCCACTGGAAAAAGGGAAAGCAAAGGGGAAGGAGTTTAAACTCCCTTTTTACACTATATTGTTAACATAACAATGTCTCTATAAATGCACTAAGCCTGTCTTAACAGCTTTGCTTCCCCACACAGTGCCATTTTCTGCCTGGCAAGAAAGACAGAAAATAAGGAGTTCTGGATTGTCTTTGTGTTCTTCCTGGAGCCAAGTGGCTGCTGAGTTTATCCACGATCAGAGGATGTTATTCCCAATGTTTTGACCTTATCCACCAAAGACACATTACCATGTAGGGTTATTTTATTCCCCTGTGTGTCCCTTCCCTGTTTCCCTATAGTAAAGTCATGGCCTAACATGAGACAGGTGACTACTGAGAACATCCTCCTGTGTGCAACATACTCAGGTTTAAGAAGAAATACAGTACAAGCCTTTCAGGCTTTCAGTGGCTGGGGAACACCTAGCAAAGGTTATTAATAAATTAAATTCATTATCTTTTTTGATAGCTTATTTAAATATTTAAATATTATTAAATATCAGTATCTCCCAAACTTTATCCAAACACTTAAAGTATTTTTCCTTCAGAATTGTTCTGGAAGATTCAAAAGGGAAAAAATAAATTTAAGTTATTTCACTAAATCTGAATCAAAACTGTCTTTAATAACTCACAGGAATCATCTCAGGTCCAATACCTGCATGAAATAAAGGAACTGCAAAGAGGTAGAAGCACATTAAACCAATTTGTAAGTTTCTACCTACCATTATCAGGCACTGGTTCCATGTCCCACGGGCTCAGCTTTTCAATTTCACCATTGTCCCACCTGATTCACCAAGGAAAAAGTAAAATAAAATAATAATTTCTATTTATCTTGACTCAGAAGTATTCCCTCCATGGGAACTTAAAACCAGAGCTATAAGCACATTTAAATTACAGCTATTCTTAGGAATAGATAAGATATATTGTACAAACATACATGTAAACAAAGGCATTACTTTGCAATCAGCACAAAGGAAACATTCTTCATAAAGAATTTCAAATTAAAACTGTGCTTCTGATTTTGGCTGTATGCAACTTACCCAATTTATAAATCAGTTTTACAGAGCCTGTATCAAGAAGTTTAAGAAGAAAAATAAGCTGCACACCTGGAAAAGTGAGATAACAACATCAAGGGGAAGATTTGAGAAAAAACACGGGAGAGGATTTTTCTGACCACAACAGGAGTTGGGCAAGTCCATGGAATGTTTCAGAGAAAGGGAGAATGGTAAGTAAGGCATTTCATAGATTAGAATTTTACTTGATTAGGCAGACCACATTAAGACAAAGAAAAGAATAAATGTAAAATGAAAAAACTCAAGTTAATGAAGGGCCAACTGAAGCAAAAGCAAACACAAGAGATATTGATGCATCTGGATATTCACTCTGGTAACTATCAGGTATGAATATAATTTTGAGATCTCTCCAAGGCCTTACATGTTTTTAAAGCCACACAAAATACCACTGAATTTTAGTATTTCAAACTTAAGAAACGCCTGACTGGATCAGCTTGTCCAGCTACACCAGTAATTGTGTCTTTGCAGCTGTAAGTGGAGATGCTGTTTGCAGCCCACATGATCCTGGTACAAGCCCATTCTACTCTGATTTCCAGCATTCCTGATCCTTGTGTTCCTCCAGGCATGTCTGTGAACACACACCCTAACCTATTTCCTTTGCTATCTCTTTATTTTTGTCCAGTATCTTTTTGAACCAGCCAATATTGCTTCCACAGCCTCCTGTGGAAATGGGTTTGCTCCAATCCTGTAATTTTAGTTTCTCTAACATCTTTTATATATATGTAATTCTTTATCAGCAAATACCAGAAACAAATACATCAGACTACAGTTCACCAATTTCCCTCCAGAGCTTTTCCAGCAGCTTCCTGTCAGAGTTCTCCAAATTCCTGGGTGAATGCCATCTACTTCTGATGCCTTAATAAACTCAGATATTTGGCCTAAACCCTTCTGTGTTTACTATAAACCAAATGGAAATTGAAATGATCATGCTCAGAGTACTTTGTAACTAAACCCCTGCTCAGGCAAGAGCATCTCTCCATTGTTTGGATTACCCAATGGCTAAGGAAAACTTGGATCCATCACATTCAGCCTGTCAGATCCTCATGAACTAACAGAGTTTTGAAGGTACATTAGTTTAGTTCTCCTTCCCAGTTACTGTGCAGTTACTTCTGAAGTTGCTGATATTCCTAAGTGGATAAACTACTTCATAATTCTGCATTTATCAACATAGTTTAGTACAGCTTAAGCCCCACTTAGTTGTGCTTAAGCTCCACTCATCCAAGTAATGCAACTTAATACATCAAGCTGCTTCTACACAATCACCTATTATTGTCTGGCCAATAAGACAACAAAAAAATCAATTTATCTTCAATTTATTTCTTATCTATACAACAGTAACTGTGATAATTTGAGATTATTGAGTGTGTGACAGAAAGAGCAAGGGACCCAGCCAAGTCACAACGCCCAAACACACCTGCCACACACTCCAGACATTTTCATGTACATGTCTGGAATCTCCTCTAGAAGAGCTGTTTGTGAGACCAGCTGGAACAAAGGCACATTCACTACAAAAGCAGCACAGATCTTCGAAGAGATCCCTTTGCAAAGTGGTCTTTAGAGAGCACAGCATTCCTTCCCTGTTCAGTTATTAGGCTCTGCTGAAGGCTGGTGCATTAAAATACTGAAATATCCTTCAGCCTTCACAGAAGAAAGGAGCCCAGGAAACTGGCTACAGGCACTGTTTCAGAACTGCAAACTTCATTTTGAACTGGTCAAGAAAACAAACAAATTCCAACTAAACTTGCTGTTAAGGAACAACTGTGGTACTTAACAAAATACATGAGACCTACAGATGTGGAAAGTAACATAACAGGCAAGAACTTCAGTCTGGGAGTTAATTCCACCTTCCCACCAAGTAAAATCAATGGGATAGAAGACAAAGTAAGTGAAAAAAAGAACCAAAGTATGTAAGACTATGTTGGCAGTCTCACAGAATGGTCTGTTAGCTATAATTATTTCCATTCTTTGTGATGAGCAACAAGTTCAAAAGCTCCTGAGAAAGAAGGAATTAAGAAGCCCTCTAACACTGAAACTCTTAATATTAAATGCCCTGTAAAAGACATGGGAGGAATCTCTGGGCATAGTAGAAATAGAAATATTAAGTATTCACTATTTATTCTCCTTCCAGTCCTACCCTGCTGAGGGAATCCAAAGCAAGCAAGATCCCAGTATTATCCTTCCAGTGCCTAAAGGGGACTTAGAAGAAAGCTGGAGAGGGATTTACCACAAGGGCAGGTAGGATAGCAAGGTTAAGCTGAAGAAGGGCAGGTTTAGATTAGGTATCAGGAAGAAATTCCATCCTGTGAGGGTGGGCAGGCCCAGGCCCAGGCCCAGGTTGCCCAGAGAAGCTGTGGCTGCCCCATCCCTGGAAGTGTCCCAGGCCAGGTTGGACAGGGCTTGGAGCAACCTGGGCTGGTGGGAGGTGTCCCTGCCCATGGCAGGGGGTGGGAATGGATGATCTTTAAGGTCTCTTCTAACCCAAACCACTCTGAGATTCTATTCCAAACAACTTGGACAAGGGTCGTATCCTGATTCTGAACACTGAGGTCCAGAGATGTCTGTTCACCTTTGTGTGAAGGCCCCTTTGTTGACATGAAAAAGGGTGTACAGTGTGACAGGCAGAAGAATGAGGACTGGAAGCATAAAGACCATGATGTCAGCAACCACAACAGAGATTCAGCATCTCCCATCCAAAACCAATTATCAGTGAAGACTAATAATTAACATTCACTGAAAATTGCATTGCTTGGTTCATGGAAGAGATCCAGCCTTAGTCACCTCAGAAAATGTGAAGAGGTCAACAGCTTCTTTTATCATATTACCATCCATTAACAAGTTGTCACAAATTACTACATATTCACATTGTGCTGCATTAGCAGCTTAAAACCATTAAGTGACAATACAACCAGGAAAATAATTTAATTGAATGATTTATACATTCTCATACCAATGAAGGCAGCTGTGTGAGAGAGGCAACCCACACCACCACCTCCGAAAGTGTAAAACCTGGTACTTACTTCACACTGTAGCACTGGAAGTGACTGTCTGGATATTGAGGCTGGTAAGGCTCTTGTCCCAGGACTGTCCCAAACCACCAGGCATCGTCAATGATGGAGCGGAACCTGTCGGCTACAGTAGAACACTCTGCTCAGATACTCTGTTATAGGAAGTTATTTAACTCCTTGCCTTCTACATGCAATTAGAAAAAATTTTAATCCATGTATTTCTCGATTTCTGTCTGTAATTAAAGTTCTAAACCCACTGACATCCCCCCCCCAAAAAAAGAGATGAGATCTCAACTGATGTTTTGATGACTGTATTTATCTCCAAGGCTCAAACTTCTAATTCTTACCTACCAGAGAAGCTACAAACAAGCAGCATACTCAGGAATTAGCCAAGGAGGCATTTTTGATATCAAAACTGATCAGTCAAACACTGAGCAAACACACTTACAGGCCTGCCAGTTCCTCTGCCGGGCTTCGTCGTAGAACTGCCGTAAGATGAGGAAGTCGATAACATCCGGCATGTCGTGGTACCTGGAGGATAAAAACCATCCCTCTCATATGTGCCTCGGGGTTTTAGGAAGAAGATTCAAGAGAAGCAGGTTTTTAAATGCTTTCCAGAAAACCTAAAAACGCACATACCTGATAGAAAATGATTTGTCTGTGTGTTTTCCAGTGGCGTGATCTATAAAGGCAAGCTTGAGGCAACATAAGGTGGGAGGGCCGACTTCGTACCGAATTCCAACAATTTTTACCAATTCCTGATCCTACAGGTAAGAACAAACAGCTTCAGGAATTGTTACCCTTAGGGATGCACAGAACTGTCAGTATAGCATCAGTTAGCAAACTGCACCACATGTAAAAACCCCAAAATACTGAAACTACATTTGAGATTTCAATGGCAGCCTGTCAGACTTGATGTTTTTAACACAGGCATTTAATTTGGGCTTCCCACAGGGAATTCTTAACACATTCTGGTAAACGAAGACACTTTCCCCTATTGTTTCCATGGGGAAATGGTATAAACTCCCAAAGTCATGTTTTACAAACAGTGTAAGGAAACTCCTCAGTGCAGACCTACCCTAAGCACTACTTTCCTCCAGGGCTCCTTGTGTGGATTCAGTTCATAAATGTTATTTCTTCTCACTGCTTCAATGTAAGCTTCGTGTCCTTGTCGGAAATATATCACCTAAAAAAGCCCAACAAACCCCAACCAATCAATGTTTTCCTGAATTTAGTAATTATAATCACAGCATCACAAGCATTGAAGGATTTTAATCAACATTCCTACCTCGTCACCCATCTGAGGGACAAAGGGGGATCTTCGAAGAGCTGTGTCTGTTATCCAAACTGGAGGGTGCCAGTCATAGGACAATTCCATGTTTAATGGTTGTGTTGCAGCATCAGCCTTCACAGAATTAGACACAATGGACATATTGTTGACATGGTATCAAAATAACTTGCTTCATTTTCATTTGGCAGACAACAGCTTAACTTGTACAATAGACATGTTATTTAAAATCAGACATTTAACAGGATTATAGTCATAGAATGGTTTGGGTTGGAAGGGACATTAAAGCCCATCCAGTACCAACCCCTGCCATGGGCAGGGACACCTCCCACCAGCCCAGGCTGCTCCAAGCCCCGTCCAGCCTGGCCTTGGACACTCCCAGGGATCCAGGGGCAGCCACAGCTTCTCTGGGCAACCTGTGCCAGGGCCTGCCTACCCTCACAGGGAAGGATTCCTCCCTAATATCCCAGCTAACCCTGCCCTTCTTGAGCTTAATGCCATTTCCCCTTATCCCATCACTCCACACCCTTGTGTATTCTGTACAGGTATTTAATAAATATGTTTTCCCTTTAATACCATCAACCTTGAGAACCCTCCTCACGTGGAAAGGGCAAGTGACTTCACTTGGAATGCTGATTCTTCCCTACAAATCAGCAGATGGCCTCAAACTCATTCCACAGAACTGTGTGTAGTCACACCACTGTTCTTGTCTAATGGCAGTAAAAATTACTTTAAATTTCCAGCAACGGGGCCTAAAACCTGAGAGAGAAATTAATTAAAAGACTGAGTAGGAGAAACAAAATTTATACCTCCTCCTGCTTTTTCGGTTTGGGTTTTTTCCTCCTTT
Organism: Scytalopus superciliaris; assembly: GCA_013400415.1. Classification (NCBI taxonomy): domain Eukaryota; kingdom Metazoa; phylum Chordata; class Aves; order Passeriformes; family Rhinocryptidae; genus Scytalopus; species Scytalopus superciliaris. The sequence goes on from VXBX01005466.1 coordinate 63,687, forward strand.
TCCTTCTCCTCCTCTTGGGAGGGGATGATTTCTCTGCTGACACCTCATCCTCCGAGGTGCTGCAGTACCTGACCGCTTTGCGCCGCGAGGTGCGGACGGGAGGCTGGAGGTTGATCCCGGCATCAGCGATCCAATCCGAGTACCTGCTCGAGGAATCACTGCCCAGGGGGTCAGGGAAACACAAACACAGAACCAAGTGGTCACTACTTCAGAATGCTGAATTCCCTCAGGAAAACACCAGCAGGTATCAATCGCGGCTGAAAGCGGCATCAAAATTACTACAATTACTTCACCTGAAGGTTAACGTGAATGTTTTGGGAACACTTTTCTTACAGAAAGTGAAGCCTGGTGATTTCTAAAATCAGCCCTTTTATTCAACAAAGTTGTGCAATGAAATTCTGGACTAGTGAGAAGCCCTCCCTAAGAAGCACAGCAGCCAAACACTGCTTAGATTCTTTAGTTATACACAACTCACAGCTATACATTTGCTTGCTCTCTCTGTGTCACTATTTTTTAGTTCTATTACTACAGACTTCAGAAAGAAGATCTTAAAAAGCCACAATGGAGTGATCAAAAAGTTTTCTACAACTTCAATTCTACATAAAATTAAAACCTTGTAAAAATGAAGATTTTTTTTTTTCCAATAAATTTTGTAGAGCAAGGAACTGACCGTTGCTGCCTTATTAAAAATAAACAAACCCAAACAACCAAAACCCAACAAAATCCCTCACACCTTAAAAACCCAACACAACAAACACAGTATAAAAACATTTCAGAGTGTCTTGTCTCTCCTTGCCATCTACCAAAAAAAGCAGAGGGATTTGGAATATTAAACACAGAAATGTTTTGGTGAAATGGAACAGTAAATAGCAATTAAATGTGTCAGTGAAGTGTGTCAATTGTAATACAGAGAGTAATCACATCTGAGGCTCAACAGAGCTTCCATACAACTCTGAAGGTGTCAAAACCCAAGTAAAACTCATCCTCAGGTAAAATCTGGGATGTGTCTGTTCACTTTTACCTAGAACTGTTAGTGTTGCTTTTCTTGTCACTTCTCCACTCTTCTTCTTCATCTGATGAGCCAGAGCTCTCACTTTCTTCAGCTTCCTACATTCAGAAATAAGCAGTCAATCCCAAATTTCTCACAGCATCTTTTAAGGGTTTGAAACATAAACCCACATTTACTGTCTGCGTATTATCAAGTCAGGAGGAAATGTGGTAAAAAGTTGTTGAAATGGAAATTAAAATCCTTAGGTCATGTAAAGTACATCATAAAATCTCTCTCACAGGGAAGGATTTACACACTGCAAAAGGAACAGGTCAAGAAAAATGATCACATCTCCCCTCCACACACAACATGGGTATATTCTGACACTGCTATGATTTGTTTTCATTAATTATGCAAGTCACAATCAGGTGATTTTTTTCCCCCCCTGGTTTTAGTATCAACTGATTGACCAAGTACTGAGCATATTCCTGCATGTGTTTAAATGCAAAATTAAATTGTACAGATACATCAAAATATACAACTTCAGTGATTTCCTGATTTTTATTCAGCAATTTATTTGCACCAATTTCATGTTTTAAATGTGTCTTCCCTAATTATAATGCATTGCTCATGTCTCAAGCTGTATGCTGTCAAGCAAAAAAAAAAACAAACACCATGAAACCCCAATAAAAAAGATTTAACTTGTAACTTCAGTTCTTCTCTTTAACCCTACCATTCATAGGATTAAAACCAAGAAACAAACCAAAAAACCCTGGTCATTTACATAAAAGCTCAGATTTTTATAGTATTATTACTTTAAATATTATCACATCAAACAGCACTTTTGAAAAAGTATGTGTAATATTTACAGGACACTGCACACAACTCTCCTATTTGCACTTTGAATGTCAAATGCCAAAAGCCTCCTGTCACCTCCCCTCCCAAACTACTCCAAAAATAAGGAATAACTGAACTTTTCACTAAATTTGGCTTACTGTTTTCAACCACACTGCAATTCTTTATTAAGAGGTCAGAAGAGAATCAGTTTCTAAGCAATATCATTCCTTGTCTTACAACATTTCCTTATCTCTTGAACATTGCCCATTTTATTCACCATTCTTCCTTGATAAAGTCCTCTGACCTTCTCTACTCCTTCCAATTCTTCCCCTTTTCCCAGCTTGAGACTATTTCCTGGTGTGCCAGGTAAGAACTGCAGTCCAAGCAGTCCTACCACTGATTTACAGCACCTGATAAAACAACAGCCCAAAGCTCCTGCTGCCCACAGCCAGGTCCTTTGTCACCCCAAGCCAAAAGAAACACACCCTGTGGAAGAATCACCAAAACCCTTCAGAACGTCCACTTTCAGGCATGTGCACAAATTTGGAAGGTTTTGACAGAGAAACAGCAAAATGCATCTGAAATCCAAACTTCAACTGAAGTCAATTATCCATCAGACTATTGCCTTGGGCTGTGGATTTGGTTTAGAAGATTCTCGGCAAAACCAGTCCAGTCATTTATGAAATGCCAGGAAAGACAACTGTCATCAAAGAACAAATACCAAAGCCTGGTTAAGTGCCAACAGTAATGGTGCTCAGAGAAATACTTTCCTTGGAAAAAGAGGGTTTTTTTTCTTTGCTTGTTTGTTTTACGAGGGAAAGGGCACATGAAACTTCATTTACTGAAGAACTTAAGTTGAAAATCAGAACTCTCAAGAGAACTTACCTGTTCTATCAAGCCAAAGCAGTTGTCCCTTTCCTCCTCAGAGGACTCCAGCTGTTCAATGTTATTCCTGGTTCGGTAATTGGAATATTTCCGTCTGTGCAGTCTCCGCTTGGATTGGATTAATGAGGACTCGGAGTCGCTCTAATTAACACAGGAAGTGAAAAAGCAGAAGTTAAATAAAAATATTCATGTGGCAAACTTTTCTGAGGGTGAAAGGGGGGCTAAAAGCACTGCTGAATGCAGAACTGAAATGGCCTCATCACAAGCAGCCTGATCATGACAAAACTCCCTCTCACAAGAAGTAACTTCCCTATAAGTCAAGAGTTTTAAGTTTGCTGTTCACAATTTAAGATTCACTGTTGTAAGAAATTGCTCTTTATCGAGTTCTGTGACAGGTCTGTTCACATGACCTGATAAATATATTTACAGAATCAAGACAGTAACTGCCTACAATGTGCAATTCTGAGAGGACCAGAAATCACAGAATGGTTTGGGTTGGGAGGGGCATTAAAGATCACCCAGAGCCACCCCCTGCCATGGGCAGGGACACCTCCCACCAGCCCAGGTTGCTCCAAGCCCCATCCAACCTGGCCTTGGACACTCCCAGGAATGGGGCAGCCACAGCTTCTCTGCCCAACCTGTGCCAGGGCCTGCCCACCCTCACAGGGTGGAATTTCTTCCTAACATCCCATCCATCCCTACTCTCTGATTGAAACCATTCCCCCCTTGTCCTGTCTCTCCAGGCCCTTGGAAATAGTCTCTATCTTTCTTGTAGCTCCTTCAGGCACTGGAAGGCCACAATTATGTCACCCCAAAGCTTCTCTTCTCCACGCTGAACAATTCCAATTCCCTGAGCCTTTCTTTCCCCAACTCCCCTCAGTAAAGGAGTAGAATTCTTGTGTCAAACTGTTTTGTACTGCAAGACACAAGTGAACCAGGCCACAATCTTATAAAACTAGCACAATAACCAAGTTTTCCTTCTTACCAATCTCCTCCACAAAACAGATAATGAAAAAAGCATTTGAAACAAAAAAAGCCTGAAGAAGTTTTCCTATACACAAAACACTGTCATGTAAAGTAAAATGATAAGGGAACAGCAACACAGTCCATAATTCCTCAAATATAGGACCCTGGACCTTCTCACTTGCACCTCAGGGCTTTTAGCATGGTCTTACAATACCTGTGTTTCATGCAGTAAAACCAGAACGGCCTGAGAGCAAACCTGCCTTTAAAAATTACTCCCAAATATCTCAGACAGAAAGAGACATGACAGAAAATTAAAAGAATTTTAGATATTCATAAAAATAAATCAAACCTTGTCCTGCAATAACTGGAAACTGAATCATGAGGGACCTTTGAGGACCATATTTTCAGAAATATCCACTTTCATTTTTTACACCACCACTTGTCCCTGTGCAGAGAATGCCAACTTTCAAGGAGCTGCAACGTACCTTGTCCAATGACTCAAATGACTTTTTCTTCTCTGTTGCATAAAGATCTCTCTCTTCTTCCCCTTTTGCAATCCTATATTCTTCCTGCTTCCTACAAGAAAGTCAGGAAAATCCAATTCTACATCTGTTTTTGACAATGCTGATCTCTTTAAAGGATCACTCTCAGAACTCCTAACACATAGTCCATTTCACTATTAATTTTGGATGTTATTACTGCTCAAAAAACTCTCCTCCCACTTCCAGATAAGAGTAAAAAAGATGGATATTGACATATTTCTTGCAAACATCAAAATATAACCAACTTTTCCAACCCCACTGTTAATTTATTTTTCCCCTTTGCAACCAATCCACCTCTCAGTACTGGGAATGCTTCTTAAAACCTTCAGAGATGTAGTAGCACATATGGCTGTACCATGAAAATGAAATATTTAGCTGTTAATTCTTCTTTATACAGATGAATCTCAGAATATCCTGAGCTGGAAGGGACCCATAAGGATCATCTTAAGTGACTGGCCCCTGTGGGGACTGAACCCACAGCCTTGCCACTATTAGCACCATGCTCTAATACTGACAGTCCTTCTGAAAGCCACTGGTTTAGCATTTCAAGTGCCTGGTGCTGCTTCTGATCATAACAGATCACCCACAGAAGCCTCACAAAAAGCACCATCTCACCCAACTCTCGTGGAAATGAATTTAAGCCCTATCTTTTATTTCAGAGAAAGTGAGAATCTGGGTAATGCAGTTGGCCTGGAAGATGATCTACAACACTGAAATATGGGAGAAACATTCAAGTAGAGAAACTCCCATTTATTCTTGTTGAACGGCCTTGACAATTCCGAGCGTTTTGGCGCATCTGAGCCCGACACTGAACTATTTCACAAGTTTAACAGCACTGGATGCAGAACCACCAAGCTGAAGCGTTCCCTGCAGTGACACCTGCAGCCCAGCAGGCTGCCACACACCTGAGGAGGCTCGGTGGGATTTCTGGCACCACCACCCTGCGCCTCCAGGCCTGCAGGTCCCTCTCTGTGGCCATCTGGCTGCGCGGCGCGTTCTGGTGCATCTGGCGCACGCCCTCCACCTGCCCGCTGCGCCGCAGCCCGATGTTGGGCGGGGACTGGATGTCCAAGCTCGGCCTCCTGAAAGCTGAAACACACAACAAACACCCAGTTCTCCACCAGACCACGCAGAGCTGGAGCTTTGTTTCTTCTCACTACGAGGTAAAGGATTCACACTTTACGTATTTGCGTCGCCGCGACTGTAAGTCCGGGACTCGGAACTTTAGGAATTATCTGAGTCATGGAACATGCAGGAATTATACAGACAATACAGAGAGATCACAGAGCCTTTTCAAGTTGTTATTTCTGCTAATATTTGAATCCAGTGAAAGGAAGTGTGATGTGACACGGGTTTTCTTGAGCTATTTCAGGTAGCTCTGAGGCTGGTGAGGCTCAGCTGAGTGTAGAGAATTAAATATAAACTATTATATAGTTAAATATAAACATAATTACATAGAATTTATATGATTATATATTACATATGTACATAATTACACTATATATATGTTATATATATATTATATAATTAAAACTACAAGGACACAGCTCAGAAAAGCATCTTGTTCAAATCTGTAAAGGGAGAGGAGAAACCAGTTTGAATAATGGCACAATGCTTATTTTGCAAAAAAAATGAGCATTGCAAAAATACTTATGTTAGCAAATATTTGTAAAAAAAGTAAGTATTTATTTTGTATAAATGTTATGTCAGTACTTTACAAATACTATTAAGTATGTGGCACTCCACAAGGAATATAATTAATGTTGTTTGAAAGGAAAAGTGAAAGGCTTTGTTTGGAACTTAATCACAGGAATAGCAGTGTTTTAATCAATAGGAGTATCTCAACCAATTATCACTATGTTAAACAAATCTTAGTCCCCAAAACAAGAATAAAATTAAAACCTGCTTCAGTATTTCATATAGCGTAATAAAAATGGAGACAAAACAATCACCTAAGAATTTATCAGTGATTACCAACCTCTTCTGGGTGTTCCCTCCCCGTTCTGGGGGGCACTTGAAGCAGACTCTTGATCAGCCCCAGTCCTCTGGTCCTGCTCCAGCTGTAACTGTCTGATCATTCCATCAAGAATGCTGGGCTCCAAGCCCTGCTCATCCTGATCAATGGTCTGTTGGCCAATCACTTGTTCAACCACTTCTCCATCACCTTTGCAAGTGTAAAACAAACCAAATGAATGAAAAGCATTCCAGTTGCTTACTCCAAATGAGAATTTATGGAGTCTGCCATTGAAACAGGGCTTGTGAAACTCAGTGCCCACAGAAAAGAACTGAACAAGCGAACTGGTCTTTAGTGAGATGGTTCTTACTTGTTGCCACATATCCAAGCTGAGGAATCAAATGCTCATCTGCACAGTTCTCTCTCCCTGGCACCAATCTTTGATATTTTGTTGGATGAGGGTTTCCATCCACATCTACTAAGAAGGGAGGGGGCATGAGATGAGGGGCCTGCTGAGTCTGCTCATCCAGGACGTAGTTGTTGGAGTCTCGGATCAGCGGCCGATAGTCGGTGTGGAAGAACATCTGATCAGGAATCTGAAGGAAATTACACCTTTAGGTCATCAGTTTGGAAAAAAAGAATATGCTAAAGAACAGACAATAACAAGTGACACTGAAGTATGTAAAAATCTCCTTAAAGGTAAAAGAAAAGGCAATTTTCCCAAAGGAGGAGTTAGGCACAACTTCCACTCATGTGGATGAGTGTTGCAGTATTCCAATTTTTCACAGTGTTTTTGCAGAAACAAAATGCTTTTAGATATCAAAAACTGAAGTAAGTTAAAGAGTAAGCACTATTTTACACTTAGAAATAATTTGCATCTCATTCTATTTTCTCTCTACAATTAAGTTTCCTTGGTTTCCATGGAAAGAAATCATTGCCTAAAGCTCAGTATCAGCTCTCAAAAGTAAATTTCCTAATTATTAATTCTTTCTTAATCTTAGTATGTGTCCACCTGAAAGCTTTTCTGCAACTGAAAGTCTACTGAACCCACGAGGCTGAAGGAAAATAGTTATGTGAGTATTAGATCACAGTCAGAATCTTTGCTCCCTTGGTGGGAAAGTTGAAGAGAACAAGTTTCATTTTCAGCTAGGAACACAGAGCAAGAAAAGAAGCAATTCTATAAAATGAAATACATGGAATTATAATTTAAACCTGAAAAAACCTAAGGGGAAAGGGAAGAAAATAAGCAACATATGTATTTATCAAACCAAAATGTAAACAGGCTGATAGATGAAAAGAGCAAAACATTTATCCCACACACTTTTCTTCTAACCTTTCAAAATTCACAGTGTTGATTGAATACTTTACTTTTGCTTATTTTAATCAATTCCCTTGCATTTGGGCTTGAATAAGGAAAAGCCTAAAGAACTGCAAGACAAACCAGCAAATTACCCTTCCATACAAAGAGCTTGCTTTTTCTTAAGCAGATAGTAAGTAGTGCAATAAACTTTGTGATATGTTCCAATCTTTAAACACTGAGCTATTTTCAGGAATCAGAAATGAAAGTAATTTTGAGGTTGAACAATGAATGTGAGTTAGCTGTCTAGAAGGTGAAATGTATTCCACAAAAGTTACTGGGAGCTACTCCCAAGGGAACATTAAGGCACTGGTTGTTTCTGCTGTGCCAGGATCAGACTAAGAAGAGAACCCACAGACCTCAAGGAATCCATTATATTTAGGTCCTGCAACCACACAAAACTCTTTTACATGTGATGTCTTAAAGGAATGAATGCAACTAACCTAATTTCAGTTAGAAATCTGATACAGAGTGCTAATAAAAAGCTGAACTTACCTTTTCATAGGGCCTGCTACAGCCAAACCCAAATATCAGGAGATGCCCATGAGAATCTGTACATGCAAAATGCTGCCCATCTGGTGAAAATTTACAGTCAAAAACAGCACCATGTCCTTGGCCTTCAATCTGGATTGAAGGAAAAAAAGAAAACCAAACCCTCAAGATTATCTGACCATTATGCAGCATCAAAATTAATTACTCCATCCAAAGCAATCATAAATCTCCTAAACACCTCCATTAAGGCATAAATCATCTTGTTACTTCAGTTTATTTCTTTTCCCCTTGGTATGTGAATTAAATCCTCAACCACTTCATTTTAAAAGATGCAGTAAAGGGTAGGAAAACTTACTGTTCAGTGAAAAAAATAAATAAATGTGCTTTTTAGCTGTAAGCACATTGCTCAAAGTAAACTGGAGCTAATATATATTGATTTTGTTAAACCACTTTAAAGAAAAACCCAGAGAATCTCAGTGCTAAGAAATTTAAACAATCTCTTTGCTATCAACTAACCAGAAAAAGGGGATTAAAAAACTTTTACGAGCATTAGGTCACAACTTAAGTCTCAGAGAAAACAACATAGTGTTGATCATGAGTTGTCAAATGGAGCAAATGTCATGGGATCTCTAGAGGAGTGTTCCAATAGGTAATACAATACTATAACTTTTGAGACAGTGGAAAACACAAATGTTTGTCCCCAAGACTGCTGAAATGATTGTCTTAAACAGAAACTTCCAAACAGCACCTCACCTCAACTGAGGAAAACAGTTACTGTGAATGAGGTGACCTTTAGTGACAAAGAGTGGAAAAGCTGCAATAACCAGGAAATTCAAAGGTAAAAGCTCTAAGAAAAAAATGAACACACAAGTTTTGCTGGTCTGGGGTTGGTTTCTCTTCTAAAAGGTACAAAAAGGGTGGGAGTGTTGCTGACAATTCCTTAAGCTGGTATGTGAACACACTGCCATGATTTGAAAACAAATTGTGTTTAAGAAAGGTCTTACCATGTTAAAATAATGCTTTGTTTTTGTGCCTTTGGTGATGTCCCATATGAAGATGTTTCCATCGTGGCCTGCAGACAGCATTATCCTGGAATCAAAGGGATGGGTCTCCAAGACAAACACTTCATCTGCATGCCCCTGGAATTTCAAATTGCACATCACGTGCCAACAAGGAAAATCCACATCAACAGGATATTCACAGCAGAGCCCAAAGCCCTGAACTATCCTCTCTGGAAAATTAAACCCCAGGACACCAGAAAGGCTTTAATATTCTAAAAGTAGTAATTTTCTAGATTCAAGCAAAAACTGTACAACTACAGAGCTTTTACCAAAGGACTGCAAACTATTTTATGGGAAAATTAACGCACAAAGTTAATTTTGATTTATTCCTCCATAAATACAAGTTCAGCAGCACCTGGGAAAAGGAACATCCAAATGCAGGAGGAAGCAGCAAGTTTTGCTGCAAAAAAAAATCCAAGAAGCACCACACTGGCTGTATCATTGGCACGGAGCCTTCAGGGGAAATCAGATCTAATGATGAACTCAGCACACACTGATTTCAAATTCTAGGAAAATCTAAAAGCAAGGAAAAGGCCATACCACCAAGTCATGGAGCAACTGCCCTGTGCAGGAATTCCACACTTTGAGCAGGTGATTGTTCACAGCAGTAACGACGTAATTGTCATTTTGGTTCCAAGCGATCATGGTCACTTTGGGCTTCATAAATTTGTCTTCTTCTGCACATGTGTCACTGTTTTAAACAGGCCAGAGACACCTTTAATTAGCCCACTTCAATCTCAAAATACAGAAAATTAACCTGTTTCCTCATAGTCAGACAAGGGAAGGAAAGAATTAAATTTGGTTTGAAACTTTTGCCTGTAAACTTCCTTCATTTAAAGCAAATCTGGACTTTTAGCATATTTATTCTAGAGGACATGATAATCTATTTCCCATTTGAGATGCCAGGCAAAAAGGCTTTCCTTTTCCATGGAGTCTTGGCTCTTCTACAATTAGAGTCCTGACATAAATCCTTTAAGATTTTGGACTTTGGTCAGGTTTTCCAACTATCTGATTCAGCAGCCAACCTCCACATTAGCCAAGCTTTTTTTATTGAGTCCCCACATAAATATAGTAAAGATAATATTTTGTTTCAACCTCAATCTATTTCCTTATTCTCTTCTCAAAATACACTCATAGGATACTGCAGTACTCTGCCTCAGCATTTCAGTCAAGAGAAGGAACAAGCTTTCCTTGGAACACACCTTCACACAGGATTATCCATGTTCCATGTCAACCACAGGCCTCTCTGACAAAGACTTTCTCAACCACAGTCAAATCTCAAATATTTTTAATAATAACTCCTCCTTTCTCTGTAAAGCCACATTTATATTTCATGGCTGCATTAGAAAAAGAGTTTGACATCACCCCCCAATCAACCAGTGTACCCAAGGTTTGGCTTTTAATTTAATCACCTACAAATCATTTAATTAAAACCTCATTGAATCACCTACAAATTAATTTCTGTTTAGTGTCTAGGGAAGCTGACTGAGCATTCTGTACTCCTGTAAATTATCCACCCTTCAGGTTTAGCCAGCAAGTAAAATCCTGCTCTTCATCTGTAATTACACTGTTCAGGCTGTGCCACCAGCATTTCATAATATACCTTTTTAAAAGTACAGAATGAGAACAGTCAGCAAGATCAGTCCTTGAGGAAACCCATGTGTCATAACCTCTCCTGGAAATAGGTTAATTACCACCTACTTTATTTTTACTGATGTAAAAATATTTCTCCTGTGACATACCAGGTGTCTGACTGAAATCCAGACAGAGAAGGGAGACTGCACTATCTGTTCACTTTTTTCCAGAGTATATTTGAAAGCTTTAGAAACACTTATGCATTTACCCAAGCACAGACTCAAACCCAGCAATTATTACATCACCAGAACACTCATTTTATCCCCTCCAGAGACCACAGAACTTGATCATCGTGTTACCAACGCTTACTCTACTTTTGAATAACTGAGATTTTCAATCTTTCTGACTTTACACAAGAAATAAACCCTTCACCTACCCCAGCAATCTATCAGACATATCCAACAAAATACTCCTCCATTCTGCCTGCTCAAAACGCCAGATCCGAGCTGTTCCATCTCTGCTGCCACTGATGAACCTGGAGAAGTATCAAAAGAGAGTTAATTTATCCTCCAAAGAATTTACTTCAAAGTATGTTTAGAGTTACACATCACCACCGTATCAGTTTTGCAAGGAAGACTGATAGAAGTGAAATCTTCAGTTTGTGTGCAAGACAGTTCTTTCCAGTTACTTGGCCATTAATTTTCTTTCCAGAAACCCAGAAAGAAGTTTTTCTCGACTGAAAAACTGAATAAAGTTGTCAAAACATGTAGAATAAAGAACCAAGTTCCAGAGTTAGACTCAATTCAGAACTTCATCCTCAACTCCTCAGTTACAATACTTTAATGAAGTGTTTTAAGTAACCTCAGAGTATCAGATACTGAAGTAGAGGCAAGAATAAATCAGATGAAAAGGACTGCAGCCTATTTTTGACCATTTTCACTGCATTTTTCCTATAAAATACTTCCTGAAAGCGAAAGGAAAGGAGAAGAGGAGGAGGTTTATGAAGTCACAAATACCACTGGGTATATAAAAAAATGGTAACATTCCTCCAGATAAATAAAACCCCAGCCAGGCCAAAGACATCATCTAACAAAGATTAATACAAAGCTGAAGCAGCTGTAACTTTCCTGGATCAATCCAAATTTCCCCTCTGAGTTCTAAATAAGTAGATTTTTCCTGCTAGAAAGCTCCAGACAGTAACAACAATAGATTATTAGTTCCAAAATGATTCACTTTTTTGTTCACATTTGAGCACCTTTCAGCATACCTGTCACCACTGTTAGAGAACTGAATGCTGTCAACTTTGTCCTGTAAGAAAAAGTAGGGTTTGTTAGAAATTTTATTTTTAAACAGGAAATATGTTTTCTGCCAAAGCTGAGCTTAGTAAAAAGCTGAAACAAAGAAAAGAACTGCATATAATTTCTTGGAGTTTTAAGCGCAAGGCAAATCAAGTCCAGGAAATACCACCCAGAAGTCACTAATCATTAATGTATTTAAAATGCATGTTTTAAAAACTGCCCAAGTTAAATATGAAGGATTAACAGATTAAATAACCTGGCTGCCAATTTAATAGTATCTGAATATATTTCCAATACCATAAGCCAACTACAATGGTGAGAGATGTGTTGTTCCCAATCCTACTTACACATTCCTTGAAGAAATTAACTATTAGTTACTCATTTTTATTACAATAAAAACTGCAGGAAAATCAGGTAATAACACACTAATTTCAGAGCTGAAATTCTCTGCATACAAAATATGTATTGATCAAGCTTTATGACTGCAACATAAAGTCAGATTCAATATTAAAGAAAACATACAAAATCAAACCAAAGCAATTAAGGGTACTGCTACAAAGCCACTCACAGTATTAACTCCTGACTTCAACACTGTTTGAAGTGACTGATTAACTAATTACTTACAGCATGACTTTCCAATTCAGCTATTTTCTCAGGTGTTTCAGAGCCAAAAAAATACATCCTGATGACATGGTCAGTGCTGCCAGTTGCTAAAAACATACCACCTGTAAAAATCAGGCAATAATTAAGCTACTTTGTAAGAAATTAAAGCAGATCACCAACACTTCTCAGAGGTCTAGTTTAAATAAAACCCCCCTACAATTATTTGAAGAATGGCACGTTTTTATGCTCTTCCCCTGAAATGCAAATGTGGAAGGAAATCCCCCTCTTGCCCCAGAAAGTTTTCTCAGTTATAGTAAAAATAAATCAGTGTTACAAAGATTTAAAAATACATAACTAGGGCAATACTGAAACTCCTAACACTCAGTTGCCTTCCATGATGGGGAATACGGCTCTGGATAATCAGAAGTATGTAGATGACTCTCACTGTAGCCTGTGACTCATTTGTGCAAGTGAGTTGCTTCAGAAGTGGGAATAAACCAGTAAAAGTGAAGCACACCAGTATAAACACACCAGTATTTAGCTGTGGTGGCAGCATCTCCCAAGATTTGCCTCTTGGCACCTTTAAGTGCTTTGAAAAAAAGAATTCCCACACACAAACCCAGGTTCTATCCTGACAATATTAACAAGCTACACTTTGATTTTTGTGTTTTGTTTCTGAAATTCCCAGAAAGCCACACGAACTGAATGAACAAAAACTACAAGCCAGGAGTGAGGCACATTTATAGATACTTTTGTGGATCCTTGGGAAAGAAGGGATCTTTGTGACTATCCCTGGCACTGGATCAGGAGCTCCTGCCGGCAGGAACCACTTCCACTGCTGTTGACCGTGGTATCTCAAGAGAACTGATTCTGCCAATCCCTGATGTTATGCCAGTGGATTAAATCAAAATAAAAATGCAGCAAAGATGGATAAAAGTAAAACATCAGATGACTTATTTCTGTGAAATCACTGCTTTCTTTAACAGTCTTTCATTCTCAGCTGAAGAAAGTCCCCTTATTTAATCATGTCACAGCTAACAATAAGCTTCTATACAATGACTTACTCACAGCTGCAGGTTTTGTCCCATTTTAAAGCTGTCCCAAGCAGATTTTATAGTAATACTTCAGAGGAAGGAAATCACTCCACCTGTACATGACTCACCCACACTGAAGGAAGAGCAAAGCATCTGGACCCCTGGTCTGGGCTTCTCTGTGAACTTCACTGGCCGGTTGCTTAAAAAGAAAAGATCCTTTGAACAGTCCACACCACTCAAAACTTGGCTTTTATCAACATTTCTGAACATAAAGGGATGTTTCTCCAAGCTTCTACACAACAGGGTCTTCTTAGGTATTTAGAGATGTTACTGTATGTCTTTGAGACCTACCAGTGCTTCAAGTAATTGAAGGCCCTGCTTGAATTAACTTGCAACCCATACAGTCTTCTAAATTACTTTTAGAAGGAAAATAATTAAGGATGCAGCTTAAACACTCTCCTCTTTTACAACCCTGAAAGATGCTATAAAAAAAGACTACACCTTTTATAGTTTTTGCTGCAATTCTACTACCTTAAGATCACAAGTTTGAATTAAAAAGCTAAAATGTAGGAGTAAAATATAATCTGCTTTCTAAGGTACTCGGTTTTTTTAATATGTATTCTAATGAAAAATTAATCATTTTATACCAAGTCCCATGATATGGCACAACATTAGACACGGAGTGATCATCCTAGATCTTTTCTTTCTGGTAATAATCTATTTTTTTTATACAAATAATGAGCAATTACATGCAGAACATGTAAAACTATCCTGGACATACATACTCTGCATGGAAATTCTGAAGAGACATCCTAAAACTACAGGACTGTTGGAAACCCCACACAAACAATAGCCTTTATTACACTTTGCAACATATTTACATTTCCAGCCATTCTTGTTGCCCCACACACATTTGTATTTTTAATGTAGTAAGAAGTTAATATATCTCCCAGAAGAACATAAATTTGTAAAGGGTATAGTTAACGATGGTGCTTTAAAATAATTAAGGAATGCATTATTTCCACAGCACTTTTTAATCACAACCCCCAATTTTTTTTTAGCTAGTCATTTAAAAGCACCTGACTCATTTTACTCGAGCATTAAGATGGCATGAGAGGTTTATCAGAAGCCCATTTACATACTTGAATTTCATGGAATCTGTATCCCATTGCCAAAAGCAAACAGTTCCATCTGCACCAGTGGAGACCATGTATCTCAAGGAGCCTTTCACCATGGGACTAAACTACAGAGAACAAAGTGAAATCAGACACGTGCAAGAGGTATTTAAAAAACTGGTTATGAACTTATCAAAAGGTTAATGTAAAACCTCGATTTACTCTGGATTTTCCAACATTAACACTGCTCTGGCAGTTTTGAACTGTCTTTTTTGGTGTTTACAAAGTAGTATCTTCCATACTTTAAAATAACTTTGTGGTCTACTTGTCAATTATTGCATTATGTAAAACCAATTCATTCGGTGGTTTGCTTCTGAAGTATTACCTAACCACAATCACTCACTGAAAGCTTTGTCAATGAGTGAAGTAATGAGCAGAGCAGAATGAATAAAAAAAGTTGGACTAGACAGATGTACTTCAAAAATGCTATAATTAGGCAGAGCATGAATTATGAAGAGGTTTGAATGTGTAACTCAGCATTACATGTGATTTTATAGGAATTCCTCAGAAATACTTTTTTAAGACATGGGTTTATTGCTATGCACAGACCAACCCTTCAGAAAACTTTACAGAACCCAAGCTGATTAAACTGTTCATCCATTAGTAATGTTGGCAACAGTCTTAAAAACTGTACATACTGCAACTATAGTATTATTAAGAAAGCTTAAATTAAAAAAAAAATCCACACACTACAATAAAAACAAGCACCTCAAAAAATATTTTGGCATTAAAATACAAAAAAAAAAAATGCAATGAATGCCACAGAAACTGCAAAGAAAAATGCAGAATTATTTGTTTGTGCTGAGCTTCACAAGCCATTCTTCACCCCTCAACATAAACTGTCTTCCAGAAAAACACACCAAATCTGGATATTGAGCTATTAGTCTGTGTGTCAAATAAGGAATTACAAAGGCCAAAATGAGACTGAATCCAAAGGACCACCAAGAGCACATCATGGATGACAACAGCTTCAAATTTCAATACACAACATGCTACACTGAACATCTCTGTGCTTCTCAAAGTAACTCTTATTTTTGAGATTAAGACAAAAACAGCAGTGTTTGGACATGCTGGATCAGGACACTCATCCACACAGATCAGCCTGCTGAGGTTCCAGTAACAGACAACAGCAGGATATGGTACTTCCCAGAGATTTCCTTCAGTTCCAAAAGCTCAAATATTTTAAGTTATCATCTTTAAGTGAAGAACTCCTCTCATTACCTTCGGTTACATACTCAGGAACCCCAGAGAGGCAAGGATTTCATTTAAATAAACAGATTCATACTGCGGTTTTTACTCATTTTTGACCCAAATATTTAAACGTTCAGATTTCAGTATTCCCACAGAAATAATTCCAGGTGGGAACACTGAAAAAACCCCCTACCTGTAATGAGGTAATGGACCCTGTGTGCCCGTGGAGGACAGCAACTGGAGCACAAGTTCTCAGACACCACACTCGGATCATCTTGTCACAGCTCCCAGCTGCAATCATGGTGTTCTCGTAGTTCACTGCCATGTCAGAGATCTCTGCTGAGTGGCCTCGCAAGGTGGCAAATAACCTGCCATTGTGAGTCGACCAGATCTTTACCAGACAGTCATCTGAGCCCTAGAAAGAAATATTTAATAAGGACAACAACTCCTCACATGTTTCTGGCCTTTAATTACATCAAATTGTCCACAGTGAGGGAGCTAATCAGCTACATTTTAGCACCACTAAGTTTTAGCGTAACATTCATTTTCCCTGCATCCATCTAGAACTGTTTTCAGACTGGGAAGTATTTCACCAACTTACAGTGAATATTCGGTGTCCAGTCCTATCAAAAGCAACACAATATACAGAAGAAAGGTGGCCAAGGATCCTTCTGTGCATCTTGACGTGCTGGTACATACTTCCTGGGAATGAGGTGCTGAACTTGGCATATCCAGTTAACTGCTTTGCTCGGTGCACTTCCACTGGAATACAAAGAAATCACACCATGTTTACAACAGGCCTATCCTAAACCACAATTTTATTCGACTTCCATTAACTTTTCAGGTAAAGACTTACTAGAAGTGACTTTCAGATTTCAATAAATCAGGTTTCTTTGTATTTGCAGTTTTTAGCATGTGTAAATCCAGTATTTGAACTGTGCTGCAGCAGCAGTGGTGGGAGCTGAGCAGAGCTTACCAAGATTTGGTGGGGTGCCATAGTTCACAGGAATTTCAGGAGGTCTTCCTCGATGAAGAGCAGCAAATGCAGAGCCCTTCCAAACAGTGTTCCTGCAATCTTTAAAACCACTTGGGTGAGGTTCATCATAAGCACACGTCAAAAATTCCAAGAGAGATGCAGTTCTAAAGAGCCCATCTAAAACTGGCCTTAAACACAGCACTGAACCCACCAAAAAACCCAGGAATGCCTCAAAACTTTTCACAAACAGTGCAGCACCAGAGGAGAGAAAAATCCACATAACAGAGTACCAGAAGGAGGAAAAACCAACACAACCAACCACGAAACTTTGAAATCCCTCCCCTGCAGTTCACGCAAAGCAAAACTAACTTTTCAATTGAGTTTTTGCTACTTGTTCTCAGTACAAAGCTTTTAAGTTTTTTAATATTTGCAGGAATATTTATTCAGAAATGTAATTAATATTTATTGGTATGAATTTATTTAACTAAATCATCTCAAGACCCTTCCCAAGACCTTCCAGTACCAAAAAGGGGCTTACAAGAAAGCTGGAGAGGGGTTTTTCACAAGGCCATGGAGTGACAGCACAAGGGGGAATTACCTCAAGCTGAAGGACAGCAAGGTTAGACTGGATATTAGGAAGAAATTATTCCCTGTGATGGTTGTGAAAGCCTGGAATAGGCTGCCCAGAGAAATTGTGGCTGCCCCATCCCTGGAAGTGTCCAGGGCCGGGTCGGATGGAGTTCTGAGCAACCTGGGCTAGTGGAAGGTGTCCCTTCCCATGGCAGGGGGTGGAATGAGATGAGCTTTGAGGTCTCTCCCAGCCCAAACCATTCCATGATTTCAAGAGATCTCTTCTTAAAAAAAATCCCCATCTGACAGTTATTTTGACACACTCATGCTGACATAACTGCAATCCCAATTCCCAGGACAGAACAGTCCCCATCATTCCCTGTGCATCCTTTAAAGCAGCAGGTAACTGAGAACACAACAGTATCCTCTAAACCAGTCCCACATCCCAGTATCCAGCTCCCCAACAGGACTTCACATAGGTACATCAACACCCCAGCCCAAGACACCTTCAAAGAGGTAAGTCCAGCACTAAAATCCACTCTGTATCAAACAAAGTACATGTTTTTGCATTGCCAACCATTCCCTAAATTATGGATAAGGACCTTCTTCAGTGCATGGACAGAACTCACAAGCATTCCCACACTCTTAATTATGCACATGTAACACCCATTCCAAATAAACAACAAGCCTTACCTTTTGCTGTCCGTAACAATGACTGTCTCCCTGCACCAAGCAAGGAATTGACTCTGGAAATGCTGGGTGGGATCTCCTTATCCAGGATAGGGCCAATCCGCTTGCAAATTTGTAATAAATGATCTGGAGCCACATGTTTGTTGGACAGCACCTGGCAAAGAGTTAAGGTTTAAAAAAATATGCACCATACATCCAGAACGGATGAACCTAAGAGAGTCAACATCCACGTGCATATCAAATAAATTAAAATTTCAAGTTCCACTCAAAAACCAAAATCAAGCTCTGATCTAGTAAGTTGAGTGAGTAATCTACAAGCAGGGTAGAGCTATAGTAAACATCACTGCAGTAAAGTTACTCACTGCACATCAGTATTTTACTACTGGAAGTTTAAAATAACCACCCCTGTGGCACCCACTGGAAAAGGACCCTACAGTGACTCTCTTTGCCCAAAGCACCCCATTATTTGTATTAAAAATAAGAAATAAAATTCAAACCCTCATAACTCAAGATCGTGGAGAATGTGGTTGCAATCAAGCACAAATAATTTATGTAGCTGCTACTTCAGCCACACAGCACTGGCTCAGTGAACTGCAAACTAGAAGGTTTGAGTCTCCCTGGAAATAGCTTCCTTGAAAAACCAGTACTACACAAGTCTGCCCTACTTCCTTAGACCAAAAGGATCAAAACAGTCATCCCTACATTCAGGAATTATCTCACACTATCTGCATCAAACAACCTAAAAAAACACACTCCCACACACACTCAGATGCCTCAGTCAAGACGTGTGCAGGTTTTGATTATTTCCCCCCCACACCTTCTTTCTGGAAGTTCAGTGAAAAAAATCCTTGTCCTTTTAAAGTCCACCACAGTAACACAAGAAGTTCAAGATGCAAAGCAGGTTTTTACACAGCCCTGAGTAAACCAAACCATCAAAATCAGAAAAGTGGAGCTGTTGGGGAGGTGTGAATCAGCCCCATGCTGCCTCTACTCTCATCCGGCCACGTACAAACCAGTCAGACCCAGCAGCCACTCTGCTCCTCCAGCAGCCAGACAATTCCCAGCCAATCCATCCAGGAGAGGCACAGGGCCACACCAACACAGGTATGTGGCCTCCTGCCCAGGTAGCTCAGAACACAGGCAGAACTAGCTCGTGCTGCCGATGCTGTTCCCTTGGCTGAATGGCTGAGCCAAGTCCTGACAGGGCTGATCTCCTCAGAACAGTGGGAATAAAAACACATCAGGTAAGATCTGTGCAGCAAAAAGCTGCCCAAGTGCACACTGAGTATCAGGAGTGCACGGTTTAATCCACAGCCTTGCACTTGTTTTAAATAACAAAAATCCATGTATGAAGCTTGTGGGGGTACAGGTTGTACTCCTGGTGGGGTGGGGAGGTGGTAACATCAGTAAAATAGTCCACATTACCCCACAGGTTAATATAACATTGGATGATTAAGGTCAATTATAAGAAAGATATTTGGTAGTCCAAAGATTACAAAATGCACTTTTTCATGATTTTTTTACCACTTTTGCCTCTTGAATCGGTATAGAGCAGTACCAGCCACAACATTCAGGACAGAAAGCTCAGCACACTTTCTGCCAAGCATTAAAACCCTTTTTGTTTGCATGCCATCAGCAGGAAGTATATATTCCAAATGCAATCCTTGCATGCAAAGCCTTGCAAGCCCCTTCCTTTTTAAGTAGTTTCACTCAAATTTTGGAAGGAACAGTTATATTAAAGCTTTGAAATGCCATGATGAACACGGAGGAGGAGAAGTAATTACACCCCATGACTGCATTTGTCTGTGGTCTCTGCAAGTTCAGAGTGAGACCAGCGGGACAAAAGGTTCCCAAAGCCTCTCAAAAATCAGAAACTAAAACGTTGAGAAGATTAATTTAGATATTCTGAAGTACCACTGGCCTGTGCAGAGATTTCTTTTAAACTGTGCAGGAAAAAGAGGCAGAAGCAGCACACATTAAAGAATTAATCTGACAACTGTATAATAATCACAGTTAAAAACCACTCCTGAAGTCAGAAGAATCCACACATGACATCTCCCAACACCCCACTTTCTGACAGAAGAAATGGGGCAAAAAAAATCAACAATGAACCAACCCCTCCCAACAATCCTTTTTAAACTTAATCCTACTTTCATCTTTGCTAAACTCAAGTCAGAGCTTGAAAATATTCCTGTTTAGCAAGACTAGGCTTCTTAGTGACTTAAAAAACTAAGCTAAAACCTCATTTGCTCAATTACCACACTGACAAGGAGAGGAAATGGAATCAAATTTATAATTTTGAGCAGCACTTAAATAATTAAGAAAATGTTTTAAACAAAATTTCATTCCTTCTCTACACAAATACGATCCTGAGATCTTTCACTGATTCACAACAGGGATTTATCTACAACAATCAGTCAATTAACCATGGATGCATTTTAGTGGGGAAAAAAATACAAGGATAAACATCTCTTTCAAGAGAACAAAATCAACTACAATCAGGCAGGATAAAAAATCACCCCGGTCAAGCCCCCCCAGGCCATCACTTCACAAGATTCAACTGCCAAATACACTTTGCCGTTTAAGAAGCAGCAAAATTAAGCACCAAAACACAGCTCTCCCTTCTGCAAAGACATCCAGACCAAACAACCCCAGCCCAGGAAGGCAGAAAATGCATTTTGTGGAGAGATCTCTCCCATCTTCCCAACTATGTGGAAACAAAGCAATGACCAGCGAGGAGCCAGAGATAACGAGCACATTTCACAGGCACCAGAACTGCCAAGCCTCGGTTTCTGAAGAGCGATTTCATTTCCTAATCTGTTGGAGGGGGCTGAAAGAAGCCAACCAGAAAATAAATACCGACAAATCAAAACGTGCCTCACAACCTTGCCCCTGGAACTCCGAAATGAAACCGGGCTGCAGATTGGCTCCTGCCCGCATGTAGGCAGTGGCATGTACCACTGCACAACGCCAAGCTCCACCTCTGCTATGTAAACAATATCCTCAATTTAAACCACCGCTTGTGTTTTTGTTAGTCTGATGTAAAGAAATTAAAGGCCCTTCCTAAAATATCTCCGGTGTCCAGAGCCAGAATGATACTGAAGGTGAAGATTTGGGCCTACTTTTAAAGGTAGAAGGGTCTAACATCAACGTCAACGTGGTAATTCAAAGGGTTTTTTAAAAGATAAAAGTCTCACCAATTCTTCGTAACTTCTATAATGCTCATTTCCTTGCCAATCCAACCTTTTAGGAAGCAACTGAATAAAAGAAAAAGAAAAAACGCGACCAGTTAAAGGGGAAGGTGGTTTTATAGCTCACATCCAAAACAATGTGTTAAAGGAGGAAGGGAGGGGGAAAGTTGAGACAGCGGCAGAAACTTGAATGACTTGCAAGGGAAACTTTTAACTACAGCAAGGTTTCACCAAAAGCCCACACAGACCTGGTGCTGCTCCAGCTCCTGCACCAGCACCTGCGGAGGGAAGGGGACAAAAAAACACAGGAGTGAGGGTCGAGCCAGGGTTTGGCTGCCCCAGAGCGGGGGGCGCGGCCGGTCCCAGCTCGCCCCGACCCTCGGCGGGCAGCGCGGGGTCCCCGCGCCGCGGCCAGCGCCGCACTCACCTTCAGCGCTCTCCTGCAGGGCCCGGTGCTCAGGAACCGGGCGATGAGGAAGTAAAGCTCTGCAAGAAACACAGCGAGAGACCCGGGGGGGATGAGCNGAGGGGTAGGGGAGGCCCGGGTGCGGAAGGATCGCGCGGCGAAGGCGGTGGGTGAGGCGGCCGCGGTGGGCGGGGCCGGTGCGCCGTGAGGCGGCGGCGCTGAGGGCACGGCGGGGGAGAGGCGGCTGCGGGGATGGCGCNGGTGGTCAGGCCTTGGCAGGGGCTGCCCAGGGAGGGTTGGAGTGCCCAGCCCTGGAGGTGCCCAAGGCAGGGCTGGCCGTGGCACTCAGTGCTCTGGGCTGGGGGACAAGGTGGGCATCGGGCACAGGGTGGGCTCGATGATGTCAGAGGTCTTTCCCAAACTATATGAGGCCGTGATTCAAACAGCACGGTCCTGCACAGGGTCCGGTGTGCCCCGTGCTGGTAGAGCTGGCAGCATCGGTGCTGTGCCCACGGTGGAGGAGCTCAGGAATGGCCTGGGAGCTCGTGCCCCAAACCCCAGCTCGAGGAGGGGCATTTCCCAACCCTTTCGAGGCAGCAGGGCTGCACTGACAGCATCCATTCAAAACCAGCAGGTTTGCCCCAGTGCCACCTCCATCCCACCCTCACTTTGGCAGCCAGGATTTTGGGATTTGGCAGCCAGGACATGGAGCTGCTGGAGCGAGGCCAGAGGAGGCACCAGGATGGGCAGAGGCTGGAGCAGCTCTGCTGGGAGGGAAGGCTGGGAGAGCTGGGATTGTTCAGCCTGGAGAAGGGAAGCTTTGGGGGGGACCTCATTATGGCCTTGCAGGGCCTGAGTGAGTCGAAAAGAAAGGTGGAAAGAGTATTTCCAAGGGCCTGGAGTGACAGGACGAGGGGGGATGGCTTCAAACTGATGAAATTAAGATGAAATTGTTCCCTGTGAGAGTGGAAAGGCCCTGGCACAGGTTGGGCAGAGAAGCTGTGGCTGCCCCATTCCTGGGAGTGTCCAAGGCCAGGTTGGATGGGGTTTAGGGCAACCTGGGCTAGTGGGAGGTGTCCTTGCTCATAGGAGGGAGTTGGAACAAGAGGATCTTCAGAGCCCCTTCCAACACAAACCATTCTATCATTTACCCTTTTCCCCTCCCACAGTTGTCACCCACATCCAGCATGAATTCTGATGTAAACAGCAATGGCTGTACTTGTGTTAGGTATTTTAAATCCAAGCTGTTGTTTCCTTATTCCATTCCCCACCTGTAGTACCCTGAAATGCATTTTTAGAACCTTTAAGGTAAAATATTTTTACATATTATTCTCTTAACCCAACCAATACGTAGTAGCATATAAATACAGCAGAGTAACTTCTAAGAAACTTGTTCTCTTCCTGTTGTATTTTGAATGGTGCTCCATCAGGGATGTATTCCACAGTGCTGGATGCACATCTGCATCAGCTCTCACTCCAGTCCTTAAGGTGCAGAGCAAAAATATTTGGTATCACACAGGACAGAATAATATTAGGGAGAAGTTAAAATTAATTAAGCAGTGGATAATAGATGGTAGATGTTGAATGTCCAGAGGTTCACAACATCAGAGACCTAAAACATGAAAAACTTGCACTCTGTAACATCAGCTAAGAGAAGTTATTTTGGGGTATTTACCTGCAAGTTTATTACTCATTTAACTGGTGGGTTTGACTTTTCAAATCCAGACAGTGAAGAATGTCATGGAGCTGTCATGTTACTACTAAATTAAACCAAAAATAAGGTCAGTGGAAGGGGATGTTGGGGGAATTGAGTTAGAAAAATTGAATAAATTTAGTTCTGAAATATCCAAGATCTTAAAGCCAAAGCCAGGTATGCTCTGCCAGGAGCACACTTGGACCAGGAGCATATTGTGGTCCAATATTGGAGGACTTCCCATATATAAGATATAGGTAAGTTAAACAATGAAGAGGTAAAAAACAGTGAAATTTATTCTGATATGAAAGTATTGATTAAGAAAATGAGTTAGAAGTGAAACACAATTGTTTTTCTTTAGAGGTAACTCACTCTATGGCAATTTGAAAAAGGCACTGAAAATGTACAGGAAGCAGAAACTGCACTTGCAGGTGTTAGTTAAGAGCATAAACAAATTCTGGGGCAAGGGGGGGGAAAAACAAACAAAGAAGAAACGTTACTGTTTGATCTTGGCTCCTCCCAGGACAAGGTGACAGTTGTGTGACTGGCATGTGATGCTTATTGACTTTTTTTGTTAAGGTAACAGCAGCAGCACAAGGCTCTCAGCTTTCAAACTGCAATTTTCCACTCCCTTTATTATCCCCTATCTCTTAAAAAGTACACTATTAAGAACCCAGTTAAAAATCTAAACCATACCAACTTAGATTGTGAGTTGTCATAGTCAATGCAGGAGCTACAGAAACTTTCATAATCAAGATTTATTTGGCTTTTGTTTGAAGATCACAAACACTATCAACAATTTTACAATTGTTTTTATTCACATAGTTTTTTTAAACCTAAAAACTAACTGTGTTTTTTTTTTTCCCTAGGACTATTCCAAATATTTCTCACTTGATATTTGTAGACAAGCTGTTCTTTAAAACTAGAGGTGAAGTTCCAGTATCTCAAATATTGACATAACAAGTTCCATCTGCCAAGCAGAAACTTTTCCTTAGCCAGTATTTAAAGGTATAAAATAAAAAGTTTCCAATCTTTTGCATCACAGCTACAAAGTTGTTGGGAAAAAAATAAAGCTGCAACTACCAAAAATAACTTTGTCACAGATATACATCACTCAGCAAGAAATCCAACACTAGGGAGCAGTTTTATTAGATAAGGAATTCTACTGATGGTACAACCATAGATAAAGATAAATAACTAAAATGTTAAGACATTCTCAACACATCATTATGAATTCCAAGGTCTGATCTGTGTTATGCTTCATTTAATAGGATAGAAAACTGTCCCTCACAGCCTGTGGAACGTGAAGCCCAATCAAGACTTCAAAGCCCTCTCCTCAATTAACATGCTGTTAATTTCTGGTTTCATAGAAAACAGACAACCAGTACATGATTTTACCACTTAAAAAAAGCATTTACACTTATCTAAATATGTAAAAAAATGGGTTGAGTTGGGATTCTCTCCTCTTTTAAAAATGTGTTTTCTAGAACTACTAAAAAACTTGCATTTACAAAATAGTTGATAAAAATATTCCTCTGAATTGTACAAGAAAGAAAGGTTTAAGGACCACCAGTTAGAGACGCGGGACTGGCTGTTACTCAGACTTCACTTCTTTCTCTGCAGCTGCATCAGGTGCTGGGGTCTGGAAAGGAGACAAAAAACCAGGACACTTCAGTGCAGGAAGTGGCTTTTAGTTTGGAGTGGTTTTCATGCACAAAACAACAGAGAACAGCCCTGACTTGTTTCTGCAGTTGGTGCTTCATAAACTGGAGCCACGAGAGCTTAGTCCTCTTGGATCACGACTTACTAAACCAAGCTGTCTAGAAATGGCCCCTTGGATCCATCAGTATGAATTTCAGGATGTTGATACTGTTACTAAACACACACATTGCAAAGGTCTTTAATTTTAATTTGAATTACTGCCTTTATGACTGACAGGAGAAACTTCAGCTTTTACTTAGTTAAAATCCCTGCATATGAGGTGTTGAGAAAAGGCAATAGAGGGAAAATTTTCAGGGCAGTACCGTTAAATTATTCTCAAATCTTACCCTGTTTTACAGTAACAAAGACTTAGAAACACAACACAGTAACATCCAAGAGGACAGATTCTACCTCTGCCTCTTACAGACTTTAGTTTTATATTACAGCTGAAATTCTGGCTGGTGTGCCCACCACAAATCCAGCATGAAGATGTGCTCCAGAAGTCATCCTCCATTCCTTGTGAATTTAAACCCCTGCACTAATGAACTGAATAGACCCCAGCTGAGAAATGCTGCCAAATTTAGGTTTCACTGCTATTACTGAAGTATTACATGCACAAGTTAAAAAAACAAATGTGATTGTAATGATGCCAAAAAGTTGAGCCAACTGAAGAATTCCTAGTTAGAGCCCAACTTTTCACAAAGATCACAGTCTAAGCTTGCAAATGACAAACTGCTACCCTAGAGTAAACTTGTTCACTCAAGGACCATCCTGTACCTTCCTTGCTGCCTGAAAACCTTCTTCTTGAAGGTCTGTGTGCACACTGATGGATCAGTGGGATGGAATTCACAAGGACTTTTTTTTTTAATCTTAAAAAAATTACTTTGCAATGCAACAACCCAACAGGAAGCATGAACCACACATTTAAATTAAATCTGATTGTGCTCAGCAGAGCCCACTGAACTCATGAAAATGAGGGAGGCATCTGCTATCACTGACATCTGAGACCAGTCCCAGACCTGTTACCACACTTGTGTTTCATCCAGCTGTTGACTTACTGCCCTCATAAGAGGCACTGCCTTTCCCTACAGATCTTGCTCTAAATTTATAACTGAATTATGTCTGCATTCCAGGAAAATAATGCAGTGTGGAAGTGTTCTAAGTTAGAGCTTGAGCAGTGACTCCAAGCACTTCAGCCCTGTGGAGCAGCCAGGACTCACTGATGGGTCACTTCGTTGGCATCAACAACCCTTAGGTAGTTCTCACACTTTCTTCTCCATCTCAACACCAACCAACATGTCCTTTCTCCCATCAGTGTCTATAAATGTTACCTCAACTCTGGTCAAATCATTTTCATTGAAAACTATTTCTAGTCCCAAGAAAAAAATATTACACTTGCCAAAAAACTTTTGCAGCAAGAAGGAACTTCTCTTCCAGTAAGACCCAACCCCAGCCCTCCAAACTTTACCTCCTCAGTTTTAGCTTCCCCATTTTCTGCAGGCAGGTTGTCCTTTGTCTGTTCTTGGTTTGTCTCTTCTGTCTGTTTTCCTTTAGGCCCCTTTTTCCCCTTGGATTGAGCTTTCTTGTCCTCAGATTTATCCTACAATAAGATAAATTTCTAGTAAATAAATTCCTGTGACCTACCAGGTAAATTTTGAAAATAGTAAAAAGCGCAGAAAACTAAGATGGACTTGCCAAGCTACCAACAACCTACTTACAAAATACTTCAGAATTACATAAATGCAGCACAGAGACATCCAGGTTTTTATTGTTAAAATCTATTACTCTTCATTAATATTTATTTAAAAACCCCACCAAGTAACTCCATAATGAGCAAACTTCTCCCAGCCAGAAAAAATACTGTCAGGAGAGTTTTAAAAAGTGAAAAAGTTGATGCAGAAAAAAACATGTTTTGACGGATCAAATACAGAAAACAAAATAATTTAAAGATCTTTGACTGATAGATTGACAGGTAGAAATAGTTATAGGCAGCAAGTCATTATCCTGTGTTGTCACTCAGCATCAGTGAGCAGCAGTAAGAATAGATGCATCACACAGACACTGGAAAGAAGAACTGAAGTAACGTTGGAAAGCTTCCCCAAATTCTCCAGGCTTACAGCTCTGAGGCCAGGAGCACACTGATACTCAAACCATTGGAATGAAGGTGCATTCCTGGAAGTAACTCTCCAATGGGATTAATACAATGAAATACATCAGAAAGTCTGCAAAGCAGAGCTCCGTGTTAGTGTATCTGAAATTAGACAATCACAGAATGGTTTGGGTTGGAAAGGACCTTAAAGATCATCCAGTTCCAACCCCCTGCCATGGGCAGTGACACCTCCCACCAGCCCAGGTTGCTCCAAGCCCCGTCCAACCTGGCCTGGGACACTCCCAGGGATGGGGCAGCCACAGCTTCTCTGCCCAACCTGTGCCAGGGCCTGCCCACCCTCACAGGGAAGGATTTCTTCCCAATATCCAATCTAATCCTACTCTCTGTCAGCATGAAGCCATTCCCCCTTGTCCTGTCCCTCCAGGCCCTTGGAAATAGACTCTCTCCATCTTTCCTATTGGCTCCTTCAGGTCCTGAAAGTCCACAATGAGGTCACCCCAAGGCCCTTAATCCGCACATCACAAAGAGAAGTTCAGGATGACACAGGAACACTTAACAACACATACAGCAGCAAGCCAAAAGACACACAGCCTGTTTTAATTCTCCCAAACACCAAAGAATTTTACACCTCAGTTATTGGCACTGTGAAGGCTGTGCTGAAAAATTTAAAGATTGTACTAACCCACACCTTGTTGCACATACAAAGACCCAAAAGCTTCAGTTCATGAATGGAAACTAAGGGATTTGTCAGTGGCTGAAGAAATACTTTTTCCCTGTCCTAACACTCTGCTTTAAAATGTATCTATATATTTTATGCTCTTTCCTTACAGTGATCCAATACAATTCTACATAGAGAATCACAGAACCATTTAGGTGAGAAAAGACCTCCAAGATCATCGAGCCCACCCTGTGCCCGATGCCCACCTTGTCCCCCAGCCCAGAGCACTGAGTGCCACGGCCAGCCCTGCCTTGGACACCTCCAGGGCTGGGCACTCCAACCTTCTCTGGGCAGCCCCTGCCAAGGCCTGACCACCCTTTCCCATGAAGAAATCCCTCCCGGTGTCCAGTTGCTTTGACGTTCAAGTAGTTCCACCCCACAGCAAACCACCATCTGACACACATGGATCGGTGCCCACATTTCCACACAATGCTTGGAGCTTAACAAGGATTTACTCAAGCAGTGGTGAAACCTGTAGACACTGGCAAAAGCACCTTAAAACGCTACTGCAGCCAAAGCGAGCGTTCCCTCAAGGAATAAAACCACACTCCAACATCAGGACACGACACGGGATGCCACCGGGCACCACCCGCTCTCCCTCCCTCCCTCCCCTCTTCCCACTCACCTTCGCCGGTAACTTTTTTGGTTTCGGCTCTGCTTTGGCCGGCGCGGGGTTCTGAGGAGG
>VXBX01005466.1:92506-113480 GCA_013400415.1 Scytalopus superciliaris
CGCGCCGATCGCCGCTTGGGCTGCGGGGGGAGAGAAACAGGGACAGAGAGAAGGGGCTGAGCGGGGGGGGCGGGCGCGGGGCCGGCCCCACCCGTGTCAGGGTGTCACCCGTGTCGCGGTGTCACCCCGTGTCAGGGTGTCACCCGTGTCAGGGTGTCACCCGTGTCAGGGTGTCACTCACCTCCGCNGGAGGGAGGGATGGAGGGATGGGAGGAGCGCACGGGCTGCTCATTGGCCGGCCGCGGTCACGTGGCCGCGCGTGTCCCCGCTTTCCCCCGCCGGGGCCCCGTCCCCATCCTAATCCTAATCCCGCTCCTAATCCCCGTCCCGGGGCCCGGTCCCGCCGCCGCAGCGCCGCCCGGGCATGGCGGAGAGCGGCGCCTGGCTGCTGGTGCTCAGCGCCGTGTTCCTCTGCAACGCGCTCAAGATCGTGCTGCCCTCCTGCTCCTCCATCGTGAGTGATGCCCCGCCGGGGGGGGAGCTGGGCGGGAGCGCCGCCCGGTCCGGGGGTCCCGCTGCCCCCGGAGCATCCCCCGCTGTGCCGGGCAGGGGCTGGTCCCGCTCCTGGCCTGGGGAGGGGGGAAGCACTGTGGCTCCCGCAGCCTCGGTTAGGCCGGGCTTTGACGTGAACTCGGGGGTGATGAATTATCAGCGTCCTGAATGATGCTCCTGAGCCTCCAGCCCTTGGGGCGTGTTGCAGAACCACGGACTGGTCGGGGTTGGAAGGGGCCTCAAAGCCCACCCATTCCCACCCCCTGCCATGGGCAGGGACACCTCCCACCGGCCCAGGCTGCTCCAAGACCCGTCCAACCTGGCCTGGGACACTCCCAGGGATCCAGGGGCAGCCACGATTTCTCAGTTTTCAGGGATTATAAAGGACAGCTTTGCTCAGCGTCCCGTGTTTCCAACAGATGGACATCCCCATTGTTGAAAAGGGAGCTCAGTGGGTGCGGAGATTAAGGAGCAAACCTTGAGTCACAGTCACTCACCAGGATGCTGCTGGTGTGATCTGAAGCATTCCTGTGGAAGTGTGGCTAATGGAATTAGGGACAAATAAACTCTGTGACTGACAGATAAACTCACACATGAACAAACATGCTGAAGTCCCCGTTGTTCTCCTCTGCCACGTAAATAACGTCACTGCCACGGGGTCAGTGCACACTGTTTGATAACGGGCAGGAATCCTTTAAAACTTAAATTGCCCTCAGCAGTTTGGGAAGCTGAGTCTGTCAAAATCTCTGCTCAGCTTTCTGCTGTGGTTCATGACTCAAAGTGGCCTTAATGTCCTCTCTGGCTGCTGTCCTGGGAACGAATTACACTTGACTTGGGAAAGCTGAAAAGATCTGCTAAGGAACAGCAAATGAAACCTTTTTGATCCTTTCTGTCTTCCTTTCTTACGGTAAAAAGAGTTCACGAACCAACAAGCAGGGAGTGCCTCCTGAAAGAAATTAGGGAAGTAAAAGAAAGGGAGAAAGGGCCTTTCCTATGGGAGGCTTTTGAGATCATACTTTATATGCATTCAAGACAGTAAATGGAATTCTGTGTCAATAACTGCTACTATTCCTTTACTTCTTAGATATCCAGGTTGTTACAGAAGGATGCAGAGCAGGAATCCCAGATGAGAGCTGAAATCCAGACCATGAAGCAGGAGCTTGCAACCATCAGCATGATGGATGAGTTCGCCAGATACGCCCGGCTGGAAAGGAAGATCAACAAAATGACTGACAAGCTTAAAACCCACGGTAGAGTGCAGTGTCTGCTGCCCCTCCTAGGTCCTGACAAACATTGTGTCAGGAGGAATTTCAGTTTTAAGTATATTTCTCCTTCAAATCTTTCCTTTCCTTTCCTTTCCTTTCCTTTCCTTTCCTTTCCTTTCCTTTCCTTTCCTTTCCTTTCCTTTCCTTTCCTTTCCTTTCCTTTCCTTTCCTTTCCTTTCCTTCCCTTTCCTTTCCTTTCCTTTCCTTTCCTTTCCTTTCCTTTCCTTTCCTTTCCTTTCCTTTCCTTTCCTTTCCTTTCCCTTTCCCTTTCCCTTTCCCTTTCCCTTTCCCTTTCCCTTTCCCTTTCTCCTTCCTTCTCTTTCTCCTTCCTTCTCTTTCTTCTTGCTTGTCTCTCCTCATCCTTTCCTTCTTCTTGCTTTTCTCTTCCCAGGAATTTCCTGGGCTTCCCCGTGTAATTATTTACTCTTTCTCAGTGGTGCTGATCACTGAATTGTGTCCTGAGTAAGTCAAGGTGTGATATGAACTTAGAAGTTCCTTGCAGAAGGGTATTTTCAATACAGCAATGAATCATCTTGAAAGGAGATTTTTAAGTGTAATGTCCCGAACTTGAAGAGTGAGATATTGATAAATTACTAATTTTATGTCATTATAACTCAATATTCTAAATAATCAGGGACATATTTTCTTTTTTTAACAGTGAAAGCACGAACTGCCCAATTAGCCAAAATAAAGTGGGTTATAAATATTGTATTCTACATCTTACAGGTAAGTAAATGTTTTGTTATGAGTACAAATTAAACCAAATCCTCAATAGTGGTACAGTTCTCTCCTGCATTTGTTGGCTGATGACTGGTCACACGGGGCTCCCAGCACAGCAAGGCCAGGGAGCTGCTGGAGCGAGGCCAGAGGGGGCACCAGGATGGGCAGAGGCTGGAGCAGCTCTGCTGGGAGGGAAGGCTGGGAGAGCTGGGATTGCTCAGCCTGGAGAAGGGAAGCTTTGGGGGGACCTCAGGGTGGCCTTGCAGGGCCTGAAGGGGCTCCAGGAAAGATGGAGAGAGACTATTCCCAAGGGATGGAGGGACAGGACAAGGGGGAATGGCTTCAAACTGCCAGAGGGCAGGGTTAGATTAGATGTTAGGAAGAAATTGTTCCCTGGGAGGGTGGGCAGGCCCTGGCACAGGTTGCCCAGAGAAGCTGTGGCTGCCCCATCCCTGGGAGTGTCCCAGGCCGGGTTGGACGGGGTTTGGAGCAGCCTGGGCTGGTGGAAGGTGTCCTTGCCCATGGCAGGGGGGGGTAGTGGATGATCTTTAAGGTCTCTTCCAACCCAAACCATTCCATGATTATGATTCCAGTGGCACAGTGCACGATAAATGGAAAGAGTTTCTTGAAATGGAAATGGGAGGTGCTGCAGATAAATTCTGGTAGCTGAGGTTGGAAAGAGTTCTGTGTGTGATTTCAGCTCTGTGTTTCTGGTTTTGAGGTGACAATGTAAGAGTTTGTCTTGACCTTTTAGTCACTGGTGAGTTTTTTGTTAACTGGATCTGGCTCTGGATCCAGGAAAGTTCTGCTACATGCAAATATATTGTACCTGTGCCTTTGAGAACAAAATACGCTTTTGGTGAGGATGCAAATCTCCCCTTGCAGCTGCCACACCTTTCCCCAGGTGCCTCATCACTTTGTAGTTCTGCCTTGATGCCCAAGAACTGTCTGCTGATCAGGATGGCAGTGCTCACCCTGAAGATTCCCGAGCTGGATTTCTAGCAGGCAAAAATTGAAGTTAAAAAGAGCCCTCACAGTTTCACAAGTGCTGTGACTGTCTCTGCTGGACTGGAACCAGGCTCTTGAAAGAAAACAGTGTTTTCCGTGTTCTGCTGCTGCCTCAATGCTGTGTATAAATTTAAGGTCATGCAGAGGTTAAAAATATCCTGAAGTTGCTTAAGAACGGGATAAAATAACAAAGAAACTATTCCCTTTAATTAAAATTTATTATTTACTGGTTCAAAATAGCATTGGGAATGTACTTTGATGTGTGTTATTGCCCAAGCCAATAAAAATTTCCCTTCCAGGCTTCCCTGATGATCTCCCTGATTTGGAAGTACTATTCCGAGCCCGTTACGGTGCTTCCAAGCAAGTGGCTGGCTCCTCTGGAGCGCCTGGTGGCCTTCCCTACAGGGGTGGCAGGTAAGGAAAAGGACATTCCCAAGCATGGATTAACAGCACTGCTTCTGCACTCCTTTATTCTGACTCCCTGAGCACAGGCAGGAGCTCAGACATTCCGATCAGCTGCTCCCTGTGTTCAGTTCTTCTCTAACTGATAAGGAAATGGGCTTTTTGTCATTTTTATTTCTTTGCAAACAGAGGAGCTTTATCTCTTTATTGGATGGGCCCTGGAGAGGATTTAAGTTAGAAACATTTTTATATTAAGTAGTTCACTGAAATAGTAGAATTTGGTTTAGAAATGGGCAAGTACTTCATAGGTCTGGATGCCTTGCATGTTTTTCATATAAACTGCTGAGTTTTCACAGCAGTAACT
This sequence comes from Scytalopus superciliaris, assembly GCA_013400415.1. NCBI lineage: Eukaryota > Metazoa > Chordata > Aves > Passeriformes > Rhinocryptidae > Scytalopus > Scytalopus superciliaris. Next base: position 96,758 of record VXBX01005466.1, read on the forward strand.
CCAGAGTGGTTGTTCCCTGTGAGGGTGGGCAGGCCCTGGCACAGGCTGGGCAGGGAAGCTGTGGCTGCCCCATCCCTGGGAGTGTCCCAGGCCAGGTTGGAGCAGCCTGGGCTAGTGGAGGTGTCCCTGCCCATGGCAGGGGGTGGCACTGGGTGGGCTTTAAGGTCCCTTCCAACCCAACCCATTCCATGATCCTGTGATGGAGCTTTGCTTTACGTTGGCACTGTGTCTTGTGTGTTCCCACCCTTTCCCCCCTCACGCTTCTGTTGCATTTTTACCTACAGAAATCCTCCTCTTTTGGCCAATATAACAAATTAGTGATCAGAACAGTGTCACAGGTTGGACCTGCCTGTTCCCACGTGTGCTCATGGGCTGAGGCACAGGCAGGGTGGCAGCACAGTGTAGGAGGGGAATCTTCACATTTGGCTCCTAAATCCTAACTGCCCTAAGAGGAATTCCAATACCTGCTGGTGGAATTGTGTGTTCGTATCCATGATTTGTATCCAACATGTTTCCTAGAGAAGGAGTCTGCTTCAAGGGGAGGGAATAGTCCTAGGAAGACACTTATTTAAATAGCATTTGAAGGGAATTAAAAAGGCTCATGTCTGTGTCTACCCTCAAATCTCTTTGTCTTGGCTGATAATCAGGGTAAAGGCATCACTGTTCAGTTCTAAGTGATAAACATAAAAATGCCCAAAATCTCACCCAAAAGGTACTTTCTTCACATGTTTGCTGTGAAGAACCATCTGCTTTTAAAAGGACTGATTTAAATATCAGAGGAAATTTACTTTTCACCTCTCTCAGACCCTGAACTGAGATTCAGACAAAGCATTGGGTGACTTGCCAGGCCTTTAACTGCAGCAGTTCAGATGTTCTCTCTTAGGTCCACAGCAAGTGTTTTTAGGTGTGGGGTCCACATGCCACACTTTGACTTGTTCTTCTGTATTTGGTACTCTTTTCCCAGGGTTTCCTTGGAGTTCTCTACCATCTCTTGGAGAGACCCATTTGTACATAAGGAGATATTTTCCTCCTGTTCCCCTCATGACTTTTGAGTTCCATTTTTCACACTTCCCAAGTTGTTTTCAGATGCATGTGTGCCTCATGCTTATGGATCCAAAGACTTAACCCATGGTTTATATCCCTTCCAGGTGGTGTTGGAATTACCTGCTGGCTCGTGGTTTGCAATAAAGTTGTAGCCATCATGCTGCACCCTTTCAGCTGAAGGAATCCCAGTAATCCATGGAGTCCTCAACTGTAATTTTGGCCACCATTGTTTTAAATTAATTTAAAAGGAAAAAAGAACAGTTGTCTTTCATGAGGCTGGGTCTGACACAATACTTGTTATTCCAGTTGGATATCAGTCAGAATTCCTTTTGATTTCTCTTTCCAGAGGTTTTCTTTCAGTTTGGTGGTCAGGTTTGAAAGAACGGCATTGCTGGTTATAGAATCTCATTTTGGGTCTGTGAATGACAAAACCATAACATTCTGTCATGGCCTGTAGCCACCAACATCTCAAAAGTGTTGGATTTGGATTTTTAAATTGGGAATGTGCTGCATTAGGAATTAATTTGGGATCTTTGCGGTTTCTTTGCTGTAGAATGTGGTGGTTTCACCCCCGTCATGTTTGGTAACAGGCGGTCCAAGGGGGCAGAGGGAGGTGGGTTGGTTGGCTCAGGGTAAAACAGAGTTTCCTTGTTATTTTTTACCCTGGAATTGGAATTTTCTTGGGCTCTCCTAAAAAATGAACTATTGGTGGGTGTGTTCAATCAGTGTTTATCTCTCAAGAGACTCCCTCAGCTGGATGGCTGGATACTTTTTCCTCCCTGACTTTTAAAATTCATTGAAATTTTTTCCTGTTTTTATTGATAATTGACGTTTCCTTCCTTGTTGGTTGTTCTGCTTCCCAAACTGAGGATCACGTGGTTTCCTTCCATGTTTTGGGAGAGAAGGTCTGGTCAACCTTCTCAAGCTCCATGTTAATGAAGAGAAAGAAGACACTGTTGTTCCTGCAGAGGTGATCCTGATTTAGCATCCCACTCTGGAATTCCCACAGTGGGATGCATCTCTTCTGTTGCTCCAGGTCCTTTGCCTTCCTGCCAAGGAAGGGGCCAGGACCCTTCCAAAATTAGCACTGCCTTTAAAATCAGATCAAAAGGTCATGTTATGTTGTGTTTGTGTATATGGATTAAATGTTTGGGGTTTTTTTAAATGTTAATTTAAAATTTGGGAGTTTATATTCAGGTTTACATTGGACCAACATGAAAATAGATGCATTAAATACCAAGAAAAAAAAATGTGATTGAATGTTATGTATAAATGTGGTTTTATTAAGGAAATAAAGCTTTTCAACCCATCTCAGGTTTTCTGATCCCTTTTCTAATGTTAACTGCAGTTTTCCTAAAAAAAATAAACCCAAGAAAACCCCTCAAAATGACAAAATAAACCCCAAACCCACCAAAAACAACCCCCTGTGTTCTTGCATAAGGAAACCCTGTTGGAGTCAACAGGAACAATTTATTTTTGCAGTTGATTTTTTTAAACCTTTGAAATTTTGAAAGTAGATTCAGCTCCAAATATCTTTGTCATCTTTAAAAGCTTTTACAGTATAATTTTAGAGTTTTTTTTTTTTTTTTTACTTTTAGGTGTTACTACCTTTTAAAATTACCAGAATACACCTAATTTTCCTTAACTTCACATCAGTTTAGCAAGTGTTTTGTGAGTTACTATGAGGAACAAACCATAATCCTCTTCCCCTCGCTTACATAACCTTAAACACAGGATTTTTAAAGGCTTTTTGGGAACTGGCTATGCCTGACTTCTCCAAAACAATGGTTTACTCTTGCACATTCATCTTTGGATGTCAGCTGGGGAAGTTACCAGGCAAACTGCTTTGATAAGTTGGAACAGTGGGAAAGAACGAGGCTTTAGAGTTTTCTAATGCTCGTGAAAACAATGGAATAGCAAATTATTTTTGTTACATGTGAGTTCTGGAAGCTGTTTGGGGAGTGAAGAAAATAAAGAAGTATTTTCTTTTATTGCATTGTTGGTACTAACCCAAGAGTGAACCTTATGAAAGCAGGTCGCTTGTGTTGGCAAGCTGAGCTCCGAAATTCCAACTGCTTGAGGATGCAAAAACCTGGGAGTTACCAAACAAGGACTAACTTGGACATCTGATAGAAGGGGAAAATATTAAGGAACTCTCAGTGTGATGCATTTGCAACACACAGACCAAGAACAGGAGAATGTTCTGTGACAACAGATTTTGAGTGTCGCTTTGAAAAACTCGTGGAAGGAATTGCCAGTGCTTGCAAGATGTAATATGCATTAAATGAAGGTAAAGCAGTTGGGTTTAACAATCTAGATGTGTAAATTTTCTGAAGGTAAGTTGATATACCTGACTAACTGTCAGAAGTGCTTTGTGTATCCTCAGGAGTTTGTTCACGGTGGGCGCTTTCCATGCTGTGGAGGCTGGGAATTTGCCTTGTGTCCTCCTGCATCCTCTCACTTCCCTGCTTCCATTCCTGTCGTGTTGGAACTCGAAGGGTTGTCACTTTGAGCAGCTCCTGCTCCAAAGAGTTCTTTCATAAGCTGCATTTTCCTTCCAGCAAGTGCCACGTGAGCACATCCTTCCGCTCCGGTGGCTCCGTCCTTCTGCCTGGGCTTGGTGTCTCTACCAAAGGATGGCTCGTAGAGCCCAGAGGAATTTTTCCCTCTGGATGCAGCTGTTCCACGGCAGCCCTGCCCTGCCTGGCTCTGCCTGCCTGCTCTGCATTTTGAGCCTGATGTAAGAAGCCCCTGCTGCAAATTCCCCGTGGCTTCTGAGGATGTGTGGGGTTTTTTCAGCCCGGTGGGTGTTTTGTTGGGAGTTGCACCTTCACAACCAGCCTCCTCACTGTTAGTTTGCTCTTCTTCTGGCTTTTCTTCTCTTTTAGATTCTTCCACTGCATCTCCCTCGTGACTATTGTCTTTCACGCCGTCACTTTGAGGACTTTGTTCAGTTTTCATGAGGTTTTTCAACTCCCTTTTAAGCAATTCTGTCCCTTTTCCCTTTTCTTTCATAAACTCTGAAAAGGTGTGTTCTTCTCTCAGTAGTCTGCCCTCTCTTAGGTACTCAAAAAATGAAATATTTAGGAACATAAAGAATCATGAAACATTAATGAGAGCAAGTTTCACATCCTTATTTCACTGCTTCAGTGATTGTTATTGATAGTATTTCAGCCTGGAGGGTTATGACTGCTATTTATAATAAATCCAACAGGATGGGGCAAGATTTAAACAAGATCATTGGGCCACTGAATGAAGGTTAGTATCTCTTTTTTTACCTTTTTCATGATATTTAATTTTGTTAAATTAATTTAGCTGCAAATATCATCAGTAATGGCTGAACGTGGTACCAGAAGTGTTGTGTGCAATGCAACAGAGAAACCACATGAGATCTGAACTCTAATTGTAATTTTGTTGCTTTTAAGTGGAACTTCAATATATGTATGAATTTCTTTGCCTTGATTCACAGCAGACTCGCTTGTGTGGAGCAGAATATACAGCAACTCTCACCTGTAAGTGAAGAGTTTCCTACTTCTTAATAGCCAAAAGGAATGTGTGAACAATAAATACATTTATCTGCTCTAGGGGACAACTTGCACTAAATAGGTCCTGTGCTTTGGAGGGACTCACAGAATAACTTCAGGATGAGACGTGTCTGAAAGGAGAAATATGAAGTTGCAGGAACTAAAAAAGCTGAGTAAGGCTTCAGGAATAAAGTCTGATATCAGCAGTGAGAGGAGTTCAGATTTCTCAGATTTTCAGAGATTCACAGGAACATCAGTGTTCTGCGTTCTCTGCCAGTTTTAAAGGTAATTTCAAAGGTAAATGATGACTTTGGTTACCTGGTGGGGTCTGGAAAGGCTGGGGGCTGAAAAGGCAGAGTACAAAGCACAGGAGTTTAACACAGCCCAGATTACAGACTCAGCTGCTAAGTGATCTCAACCTACTTCACCTCTGTGAATGTGTGACCTTTAGGTCTCCTGCCCTTTGTGAAGTGTTTACCATGAGGACAGTCTGCTCCTGGTTCTTCCTACAAGCCTTACTTTAATGGAAATAACATGGATATTTCTAGAAAGAAAAACTTGAATCAGGGAACAGATGCCCTGCTTGCTTCTTTCTTCTGTTCTATTGAACTTCTTGAAAATAAAGGTTGTTTGTAACAAGTCTCTTGCAAATAATTTTTCCATGCAAACACAGCCAGTGGCAGGGATTTCCATAAAATCTATTTACAGAGATCACTCTAATGAGGAGATAGGCCCAGTCCTTGAAGTCCTTTTCCTTTCCCAGCCACAGGAATGCACCTTCCCATCAGCTCTGATGAAGATTCACTAGAAGAATTTGAGAGCGGTGTTTGATTAGTGTGGAATTAACAACTCTTGTTAGTTACACTTTTACAGACCAAGCACTGAATCATTACCAACCTGACCATGAAGAACAGCAGGATGGAGATGTTTTATTCTGCACAGCTGCTCTGCTGTCACTGCAGCACCATCAGCAGCTGTATTTTAGTGACCCTCATCACATCACTTGGAACTAGTTCCTGTCGCTCATGTGCCAGATAGTGGCTGTTAGACCCACATAAATTACCAATGCCATTTGAAAAGATTCAAGGAGTGTGTGAGACAAATGCTAAAACATACCTCTCTGTGCTCTATTAGAAGTTTCTGGCATCAGTATTTTCTTGGCTCGTTGATTTTCTCCTCCACCCTGAGCATCTGAGTTCGCCCTGTTTGCTGCAGCTTCTTCATCCTTTTTCCCCTGTAATTGGCAATTAGAGGTAAAAATAACTTGTTTAGTGACTTTTAAAAGTACACAGTCAGGGCAACATTTATTAAAATATTAGTAATTTCTGTTGCTGTTATATCCTTATTTTGCATCTTTTTTTTTTTTTTTCTGTGCTATAATTACATTTGTGCAAAATCCACAGCCTGGGAAGTTAAGGTGATGGATCAGGGAAGTTAAGGTGATGGATCAGGGTATTCAGGCATATTATTGAAACTTAGGGAATAACATACAGAGTAGCTCAGAGTTTGAACAAGGGAATGGATTTGGATCCAGAGCTTTCCTACCTTTATGAGCTGCATTGGGCTTTTTTCTGTGTCCTGGTGCTGTGACAGCAGCAGTGCTCTGAAACTCTCTTTATCTACTTGTACTGCTCTGTTTACACTCAGACCTGTTGAAAAGGACAATCACTGGCAGTACAGTAGTTTCTGGAATTGTATTGTTGATATAAACAAAAGATATCTCTGATAACTGATAATACTGATACGTGGCCTAGGATTTAAACATGTTTTTAATGCATGTCTTAATGTCCTTTATTGTTCTGTTTGATCTATCAATGCTGAAACTGGAACACAAACAGCTGTCTGGACTTCTGAGCCTTTTTGTCTGTACATCATAAGAATACTTATATGTGCAGAAATATATGTAAAAATAAACTCCAAAGTCCTGTTCAGACAGAACATGCAAAGTCAGATGATTGTGTTTATTCCCCAGAGAGCCCATATGGGCTTAATTTTTAACAGTATAATTTTAAGAGGTCTGGTATGAGGCCTCAGCTTTCAGATTCCTAAATGTGGATCTTTATGGAACCCAACTCATCATTTGCTTCACACTGTTTGAGCTACTGATGGTCTTTAGAAGAGATTCCAAGGGGAGGGATCAAATGAGACATTTAAAGAAATAGCTGGATGGACATGTGTACGTTGTTCTTTTATTCTATTTTCAGGATAATTTGGACATGAGTAGAGTAGCTGAGACAGTTGCTACCATGGCAAAAATTGGATTTCACCTACATCCACATTTGCCCTCATTCCCAGTTTTGATCCCAGAAATCAAAGGAAGACTCCCCATAAAAACGGTGCCCTTCCAATGTTTGCTTTGGGTGGTGAAAAGGATGCAGGCAACCAACGTGAGGATCGCTCTGGGAGGGATGGCTGTGATGATGATGTAGAGGGAATTAATTGGCTTTCCCGGTGCCTCCAGCAGCTTTTCCAGCAGGAATGAGCGGAGCGTTCCCCGGATCCGGGACTAGAGGGCGCTGCACCCCCAGGTGAGCTGGTGGCACCTGCCCGCACCTGCCCTCGGGAAGAGCTTGTGCAATGGATTCATCCCATAAATCCATTTTATTTACATGCACAGAGCTCTCTGATAACCCAAGGAAGTCTCCCTTCAGACATTTATTAGGAGTGTTAAAAAATGCAGCCCCGAATTTCATTTTTAGTTTCCTGCTGGCTGAAAACTTTTGGGAACATCAACTAGAAAACAACTTGGAGGCAGCACTTTACAAGCCTGTTGTAAGAAATTCAGTAGTGAAGTGGGAAAAAATACTGTCAGTAATTCCAGCTCTAGGATTCCAAATCCATTATCTGGCAAATAATGAAACATTTATTGGCCCAAAATTCCAAAAGGTCAGACACCTTTGCTTGGAGCCTTTTCATTACAAAATAACTTGTCTCTCTCCAACCAAGCTCCCTTATCTTGCTTTAAAATTATAACTAATGTGACCAACAGTGATTTAAGTACCATAATTTAATAGGAATATTGTATGATGCCATGTCTGAGCAAAATGTGAAAAAACCACATCAGTTATGTGGCATAACTAAAACTGGAAATCTGAGCTTTACAAAAAAATGTGTCTGACTAACTTGGGATGAGAAGCAGGAATATGCTGTTTCTTAATTTTACACTTTGAATTCCCAGTCTTCTCCCTGTAGCTCACCTGTGGTTAAGGCAAAGCAATGGATTTGCAAAGAGAAAGAAATAAGCAACTGAACATGACGAAACTTTGGATTGATACCATAACTGGAGGAATTCTGTGGGCATGTGCAGTATTTCCAGCAGACAGCTTTGCTGCCATGTAAATTTTCAGTGTTCTTTGGTATCCATATGAAGGAAGTTCCAATTTTCCCTTCAGTTTAGGAGCAGGAATATCTGACCAGTAGTTCAAAGAGGTGCTTCACCCAGAAAAGTCCACGTTCAGATCATTCAATCCCAAATTAAGGTGTAATTAAGGCACTGGGGTATCTCAAACAGCACTGGATATCTGTAATCAAGCATCTGAATCCCACTCAAGGGAGCTGCTCTTGGAATATTTGATAGAGAAGATTGCATATAATAGATATTTCTCCCTAATATCTGACTGAGCACCCATGTAAAAATACTCTTTACTAAAGAGCTCCTTCTTCCTTGATAGAACTTAATTTCTACTGTTCTTTTCTATCATTCCATTATTTTATTCTAAATAACATCACTTCTGTGGATGGAACTGATCTCTGCTTGTCCATTTACATTTATTGACACTAAAACCCAAAAGATCCCTGAGGACACACATTAAGACCATCAGACAGGCCTTTAAACTTCCTAAACTTTTTTAGCCCATATGAAAGTACAACACTGGCATTTGTTTTGGAATATACCTCCCAGTTATAAAACAATGTGTCACATATTTAAACAAAAAAAGAAATATGAATATACACCTACTCTGTTCCTGAGGTACCAAATCACTGCTGTCCTTCAGGGCTTTAGGCATCCTGTTTACATAGATATTTTTTATATAAAGTTGACGACCGATTTCCTAAGAAGCAAAAAAAAACATTCTGAAACTTCTAATATACATTAAGAAATACTTTTTATCGCCTTAATTTTCCCATGCTGGTAGAAAGCTGTCAGTGATTTCTCCTTCTGTCAGGCCGTGTGGTGACTGTTTCATTTACAGAAATAGGAATCTGTCAGTTTCTTCTCATTAAAAATTCTCTCTTTTCCAGGCTAAGAACACACCTCAACACCCAGATGACCTTTTTCATAACACAGAGCTCAGGACATGAAGGTTTCCCTCATGATTTTTTTCATTTGTTGTTCTATTTTTTTTTTTCCAGAGTAGGTAATTTTTTTGCCTTTATTTTCCCTTTCTTAAAACTATTAAATTTATTTACTCAGGGCCCTTGTTCATGTGCTCAGTTGTTTCACAACCTGTTGTCTTGGTGGTGACATAAACTTCAGAGAACCCTTTTAATATTTATTTAGCAAGAGTTCTCTTTCCTTACTGCAATCTTACTTAAACACAGAAGAGTGATTTCAGTAACCCTCTCACCACACCAGTTTTTGATGTGAAAAAATAGGGGTTTCCCTTACTTTGACAAATTACAGGTTATCCTGAAAGTGTGTCTGAATACCTGGAACAGTTTGGAATAAGCCAGGTGCCCCAAACTAGGAATGTGTAGGAATAAACTCTGTTCTGGCACAGAAAGGAAGTTAATAAAAATGTCTGGGCTTCCTCAAGGAAAAACAAGAGAAGGTTTTGTGAATCTAAATACAAAATTGGAGAACTGGACACACAGAGAAAACTGTGTGGAAAAGAGATGAATTAGAAATATTTTAGAGAAGCTTTAAGGTGAAAACTATACTTTAAAAGAATTTGCATTTTGGGACAGTTTTATATTAAGTGTTCCTGGGATTAGAATTATTCCCATGTCCCATATGTGCAGAAAGAGGAGGAGATCAGACTCTGCCAAATACCAGGAGGAAGTTTCTGCACTTGATACTCAGGTAAGAGGCAGAAAAAATGTCCCAGTGTAGAAGTGCAAATCTCCAGGAATCCTCAGGAATTGCTTGTTCTGCCCTTCACGATGTCTGGGAAAACTCTCCCTAAAAACACATTTGCAGGCATTTGTTTTCATTTAAAAAGAGAAAGTTCCCCAGTGGGATCAACTTTACATAGAAATAATAATAAAAATAAAAAAGTGTATTTTAACAGTGTTACAAACACACTAAATCATTAAAAAGCCACATGAAATGTCAGGTTTTCTGGAATATGTACAGGTTTTCTTGATTACAACTCGTGTGACATCCCAATCCTGGCACTTCTGGTTCTATTCCTATTTAGGTTTCCTGTATGTTTGGTTTACAAACATTACAGAAAATGCTGAGTGGATGTATTTGTCCCAAAAATATTTGCCTAAAAACCAAGCTGGAATTTAAACAAACTATTGAAACATTTCCATGGGTCTTCTTGTTAAATTTTAGTTTTGCAGGTTGAAATGTTTGGCTCATTTTGATTTGAAAGTGTTTCTCTAAGGGAGCTCATTTCAAGTTAGTAGATGAATATATTTCACTCAGATCTGGCCTGTTGGTGTGGATTTTTGTTCAGTTTGTGATGCATTAATCTCTGTTTCAATTAGTCATTGAACTAATTTGAACCTTTGAGAAATACACCCTACAGCAATTTCACCATTCGATATTTTGACTTTTTTGGTTACAGACTCAAGTAGGAAACAAAAATTCCATTACCAAATAGCATAAAAGAACAAAAACAATAAGTAACATTAATTCCTTGACTTTTCTTGTAGGAACAGAAACCTGTGTAACATCTTCAATACCTTAATTTTTTGCTGCACGGAGTTAATTTCCATTTTCAAGTTCTGTGTGACTGTTTCAGCTTCCAGAATCTTTTTGTTCTCACTTGCCAGCTGACATCTGTAAGTCCTGTTCTTCAGCTTCAGCTGCATTTCAAGACTCTTAAAAAAATGACATATTTTACCATACGGGAAGTGTGACTATTGAAAAATTTCAGATTTAAAATTGTGTGCTAATATAAGGAAATTTAAGCTATTAATGATATAAATTTATGTAAATAATGATAACAATTACATGCTAATAATTATGTTGTAAACAATACATGGAATTATGATGAGGTATCTGAAAAATTACTTTCAAAATAAGAAAAACTGATTTAAAACCTAATTTCACTGAACAAAACCAAAGGCTTTGGCATCTATCATGATAACAAGGCTGTACATTACCTTTCTGGAGGATTAATAAAGACAATCATCTTTGAGATATATTTCTCATTTCTGTTCACAGAGAACTATTAACTGTGTCAGAAGAAGGAGGTTTGGTGTAAGTGAAAATTAAATAATTTATTGGGGATTTTATTGGGTCTTTTATCATCAGAATCCAGTGCCATGCACTGAAATTCTGGTGCCTAAACTTGTTGGGTGGACACCCAACACTGTGTGCCTTTTATAGCTGCTCACCAGGACTTCTGTAAACAGAAAGTTTTCCAAAGAGGGTCTGAATTCAGTTGTTTATATTTCCATTTTCTCTAAGATTTCCTGACTCTTTATTTCATTCTATGCATAGTAAACCCCAGAGAAACTAGCAATGAATTCCTGAAGGACAGTGGAAATTTCACTCTCCTGGTTTTGTATTCAAAACTGTATTCCTGTCTCTGTGTCCAAGAGTCAACAAGAGTAAAGATGCATGAGATGTTAAAAGGAGATGAATGACCTCCTCTTAAACTTCTTTACACTTGAGACAGCACTGGATTAAAAACAATGTTCTACTTCACAGGACTGTATCAGACTTCAATAATGTGACAAGTAGCAGCCAAAAAATTTCCCCTCTTCTTGCCCCCAAACCTCTCCTACTCAGTGCTCCTTGTGGGTCCCCTTCCCATGAGGATATTCTGTGATCCAGTGTCCCACAAACATAATAATAAACAGGTATTACCTGTACTCTCTCATCCTTTTCTTCCAGGTTTGAGGTAAGGACTGACAGTCTTGCATTAAGTTCCTCTCTCCCTGCAAGACCTTTGACTTCTGAAAGCACAAGCAAGGTCTGCAAAGCATCTTTAGCTCTTAGCAGCTCTGCTTCAACTTTTCTGACCTTCTTGGATGTGTTTATCTCAGATTCCTTAGACATCCTGAGGAGATTCCTTAAATGTCTCACCTCATCATAATGTCTGGCTAAAACATCCTGCAAGTTACTCCCTGATTTTTTGTATCTGTCTATTGCTTTCAGCTGTTGCTGCTGGAGCTGCCTCAAGGTGTAGTTTTCTAACCTTGCTGCTTCTATTTTTCTTTCCACATCAAATATTTCGTTCTTCAGCTCTTTAATTTTTTGAATCCTTGCTGATGTTATTTTCTGAGCCATGTCATTTTTGTCCTGGGAAATCACAGTGCTCTGCAGGGTTAAATGTGAGCAGTGCTGTGGTGCCTTCAGAGCTGGGAATGTTTTCCCTCCTGCATCGAGACCAGAGTAAAGTGGCATTGACAGGTAAGAATTGTTGGAGAAAACTAAACCACTGCATGGCTTTTCTGCTCACAGAAACTCCTACACTGCCCATCCAACTGCACTAATAATTCTGGTGGATGTGACCAAATGTCCAAAGACTGTTCAACGGTCTAGTGGAAGTTTCCCTGCCCATGGATGATCTTTAAGGTCCCTTCCAACCCAAACCCTTCTGTGATTTCATGATTCAAACATTTCACAGGTAAATCCATTAAAGATTTCAGATCTCTGTACTTCTGTGGCTGCACTGGGCCACAGCCATCAGGAATAACTTAGAGGAGGAATTTCTGTTAACTCATGGCTCCAGTATCCATGGGAATGAATTTTCTCCCTAGAAATCATGCCCTGCACTAATGTGGGCACAATCTGGGGACTGATGGACCAACTTCAGCCCATCTAGAAAGAGCCTCTAGAGGAAGGACCTACATCTTGAATAGATGCATGATAGATAAAAAACCCCACAAACCAAAACCAGAGTAATCTACAGGTCTGCAAGGACTCAAAACCCAACATGATCCCAACAGCACACGGTTAGAATCTCTGCAGCTGGGATTTCTAACCACCTTTCTAGAAATTTTGAGTCAGTTTTGAATTAAAACTGTATTTTTAAACCTTAGATGTTCTTTAGCATAGAACAGGTGCAGTTGTGTGCATGGATTCTGAACAGAAATTGAAAAATATACATTTATGGGCTACATTCTCAGTGTGTTATTGCCATTTGCCTTTCCTTATGGCCAGGCTTCTGAGTGAATCACTCTCATTTTCCTTTCCTGAGGCAGAATTAGAATTTTACAATAGTAAAGACTGTAAGTCTGAGTGTGTTCCCCTTTTTCAGGCAAATATTCAATTCCACTACAGCTCTCAAGGCATTTCAGGCAGTATTTTGCTAGAAATTTATTATGATACATATATCACCTAATATTTCATGGGTAAAATAGACAAGGTCAGACCTAAAAAACACCAAAGAACAGAACTTTTCAAGAACTTTTGTTGAATCCAATGTTTTCTGTAACACAGTTCCACTGCAGGAAGGCTACAATATGACCCCAAATGTTGCCACACAAATATTTGCAAAATTACATTATGTTACTATTTTATTTCGCCAGAATGAAATGAGAGGATGGAAAAAGGAAAATACCTTCCTTCAAAAGCTGTCAAAAGTACTATAAAATCTTCATATTTCATTTCAAGTAGTCATGAAGAAGCAAAAAGAAAGAACCACTTTACCCAAATTACATACTATATATGTAAATATATATATAATAAATTATCCAAATACAGGTAGAGGCCAATAATGATTCTTTTGCTAACTAGATTTAAAAAATGTCATTATTCTTTCTGGTCTGCTTGTTTCAGGCCAGTCTGACTCCTTGACAGCAGGTTATAGCAGATAATAACAGAGACAATCAGTGCTTTCTCTCTCCTTTTTTGATGGATTTGCATCTTGCAGCTTTGGTAGACTGAAATGAAATGTTGAAGCTCAGAAGGAGAAGGGTTCTTGGGTTTACACTCAGTTTTTTTAATGTGGTAGGATTTAGGAAGGGATGAGTCTAGATGTGAAAACATGCAGACAAGGAGAGATTCTTCACTGTAATATTTACATAAATTACATGTACATTTACATATTTGTGCTATATGGTCATTCCATTGAGTCATAAACTTAATGTCATGTGACTGACTTTTTTTTTTTCTCAAAACTGACAGATTTGTGCATTATTTTTAATATTTTTCCTTACGAAAGGCTTTTTCAGATTCATCATGTGGTGCACAGGCAGAAAGCCAAATGTGGGAGGGCCATTTTCAAGTCCTCAGCTTAAAGTTGAGGCATAAGGATCTCAGAGGTGCCCCCACACCTCAGGTGATTATCCTGCCCTTGGATCAGGGAGTACGGTGGGATAACACAGTGGGGAATCCCTCTCTCTCTTCCCACCCCTTCCTAGTGTTTGAAACATAAGTTATTACACTTCTTCACTGTAAAACTGTTTCCTCTGTTTTCCGACTTACTGACCAAAATGCCAAAGAAAGGGGAACAACTGCATTACTCAAAAGAGCCTCATACCACCAGAAAACAAAACACCTTTTCTATCACCTCGGGGAAAAGAGACACTGACCTTTTTTCTTATTTCCCATCTTCTTTTTGCCATTTTTCTGTGTTTTCTTCTCTTCAGTTCGTGTGGTTTCTGAAGGTTCACTGCCCCTGACTGTTCCAGAGCCACTCAATGACAAAGCCCTTAGAAACATCAGTGGGAGAATATTCCCTTGTGTCTCCTCTCTGCTGGGTCACCAAAAATTATGGCCCAGCTACAGCTGCTGCTTCTGGTTCTTCTGTATCTTGGGGAATCTTTGGTTTCCCTGCTTTCTGTGCCACGTTCCCACTCCTGTCATTGAAATAAGGAGGGAAAAAAATCATCTGTGTTACGGCAGAAGATGCAAAACCTGTGAGGAATTAGAATGTTATGGAGCGGGTTTGAGTTATTGAGTTGTTTACAGGTAACACAAACACTAAACAGTGTTTAACTACATTAAATGATCCTAAGACTTACTCAGTTACCTTTAAAAAAACCCAGGCACTGCTCTTTAATCCAGGAAAATAATTGTTTGTTTCCAGAAGGAACTGCAATATGAAATATACTGGTTTTTATCTCAGAATTTACTATGATACCAGCCTGGATTTTCTAAAGATTTACAGGCTACATCCATTTAAATGGAAAAAGATATCATAGTTTGTTTCTTATGGACACATTTTCTCCATGATGAATGCAATTTTAAATAGGATTTAATTTAAAAGAAGTGTAATTCTATTTATGCTCAATATGTACAAAGATTTACGGCATTTGAAAAGGAATTGTTGAAGTTTCTAGAAGCTAAGTGTTCTTAACTGTGTTTTTAGAGCCTTTTTCAATTTCCATTTTTATCATAAAAGCATCATTTAGTCATATTTTTGAAGAATTAGGTAGCAAATCAGATCATAAAATGAACTTATTAAAATAGAACAAAAAACACCATAGCTCCATATTAATATAAAAGGTAGAAGATAGAACAGCACCTAAAGCTGCACCACAGAGTACCTGACTTAGAACCTGAGAGGTTTTCTTCAACTTCTGGGATGCTGTTTATTTTATCTCTTTCTGTAAAAACAAAAAAAGCTTGTAAATAAAACCTCACAATGTAATAAAAGCCATGGTTGTGGTAAAAATTGTTTCCTGGGACATTGTTCAATCCATTCAATTTTCTTGCCATCACATGAAGGCTACTCATGTAGTTTTATAGATGAAGAATTTTATCCAGTAGTAGAATAAGTTGTGTATTTGGGGGTCTCTAAAACGGGCATGGCAATTACGTAAAAGAAAATTGAGGGGTGTTAAAATGATATTTTAGTTCAGATGGATTTTACCAAGTAGCCTTCACTGAAAAAAAAAATTATGAGAAGATACTTTTAGAACATTCTAATTACTTTGTTGGCATTTTTGCTTTGTGGTGGCTTTTTGTTTTAAATTAAATTAAATTAAATTTCTTCCAGGGGAGAGTGGAACCACACAACTCCCAAAGAAAATTAAAAAGTGTAATTCAGAATTGCACAAAACATTTTAGGTGGAATCAAAACAGTTTCATTACTCTTAATTCCTTTACAAGAACAACTTTTCCTTGTGGAATACTGAGGAATGCCAGGGTCCTGATAAATCAGAGGCAGTGCAATAAGAGATGAGAAGATATGAGAAGACAAATCATATTTTGAGCATTAGGCAAAGCCCAACTTGGTACCCACATTCATATTTGTTTTTAAATTTGATTTGGCACTGCCAACACTTCATAGGTAAAATGTCTTTAAATCAAATTAGCGTAAATTAAACTTAAAACTCCTGCTTTAATTTGTTTTGATGAGAAGCGTGGGCTGAACATCATCATCCAACTTCAGGAGCAGGTGTTGAAAAGTAAATAAAATGGAAAAGGAGCAGACAGAAAAACAAAAGGTGAAGGACAAGAAACAGAGAAATTAAATGAAAGATATTGCATTAGAGGAAAAAAGGCAGGAGCTGAAGGAGGGGCTGGAATGGACAAACACCAGGAGAATTCATGTTGACAAGATGCAGGAACAAAAATAATGAGGGCCAAATCCATCTGACAGGGATGAAAATGCCATTTCAAGCATCCAGGAACTCCAAATCCGTCAGAGGAAGAATTAATTGCCACCTGTGTGCAAAACCAGAGCAAGGTAAAGGAAGGGGGAGCCCAGGTGGGAGAACAGGGTGTGACTTCCATCCCTGAGCCCCAGGGGAGCCAAACTGGGTACCAGAACCCTCCTGATCCCTCGGGAATGGCCAGGAGGTATCCAGGGCCCGCTGGCTCCTCCAAGGGATCCCTGCAGACCAGCTCCCCCAGGAGCACAGGGATCCCAGGACTTGTGGGGTCCGAGCACCTCAGGGACATCAGAGCCCTGATAGGGCTCCTGGTGCCCCCCAGCCCCCTCAGTGTCCCACCTGGATGGACAGACAATTCCATGCCCAGTCCCATGTCCTGGCACCCCCTCAGTGTCCCACCTGGATGGACAGACAATTCCATACCCAGTCCCATGTCCTGGCACCCCCTCAGTGTCCCACCTGGATGGACA
>VXBX01005466.1:113624-147653 GCA_013400415.1 Scytalopus superciliaris
ATACGCATTGCCATGCCCTGGCGCCCCCTCAGTGTCCCACCTGGATGGACAGACAATTCCATACCCAGTTCCATGTCCTGGCACCCCCTCAGTGTCCCACCTGGATGGACAGACAATTCCATGCCCAGTCCCATGTCCTGGCACCCCCTCAATGTCCCCCCTCCACATCCAATTCCACACCCATCCCCATGCCCTGCCACCCAACCTTCCACCACCCTGCTCTGCTCTCCCTGTCAGCCCCAGACAGGGCATCCCACCTTGTCCTCTGCCCTCCCGAGGAATCTTTTCCATCCCTGAATTCCCTGTTCCCACCTTACCATGTCCCATCCCCTCACGGCCTCCCCCCCAGCGCCCTCCATCCCCACAGGGCCCTCAGACCGACCTCTCACCCCTTTCCTTCCCCTTTCCCTCCCTCCACACTTCCAGAGGTGCCTGTGTGTGTATTTCCCCCCTCACATTCCCGAATCCTACGGGAATTTGGCCCTGTGGGATCCGTGCCCAGGCCCTGGATGTGCCTCCTGTGCAGAGCGGCCCTCACAGCGCGCCGGCCCGACCCGGCCCACCCCAAACTGGGGGTTAAACTGAACATTCCTGTGATTAAAGGTGCGAATATCCCCCGGGAATGAAGGGATGTTTCCTTTGGGATGGGAAGCGTGCCCCGAAGCCATTCCCCGGGTGGGAATGGCGTTTCCAAGGTTGGGGTCAGGGGGTGTGAGCAGGGACAGCAGGCAGGGAATGGGCTGGAGCTGTGCCAGGGGAGGGGTAGGTTGGATTTTAGGGAAAGGCTCTTCCCCCAGAGGGTTTTTGGGCACTGACCAGGCTTCCCAGGGCAGCGGGCACGGCCCCAAAGGCTGCCAGAGCTCCAGGAGCCTTTGGATGATGCTCCCAGGCACAGGGTGTGACTGTGGGGATGGTCCTGTGCAGGCTGAGGGCTGGATCAGTGATCCCTGTGGGTCCCTCCCGGCTCTGGGATTCCATGGAATTAGGAGCATCCCTATCCCGAGGCTCGCCAGTGCACTTGGAAGCCACTGTGCCTCTTCGGAGCACTAATAACCAAGGGATTTGGACATGCTATGGTTCCAAATGGCCCATCCCCTCCCAGGCTACACTCACATACGAAAACTCCTGGGAAACCAACATGTGTGATAACTTGTGCCAATAATTATGGTTTTTTCCACTTAGGTGTTCTGTTGTTGTTGTTGTTTTACAGGAAAACGCTCTGACAACACCTGCTTTTAACATGCTTTTTGCTGGACCTCATGTTGCCTCTCAAAAGTAAAAGGAAACGACAGATGGTGAGCCACAGCACAGTGTAAACTATCCATACTTTTCTTTTTAGCTTTCAGTGAGGGTTTCCAGGATCCCAGTTCCATACATGGACTATTGCATTTCCAGCTTCAGAGAAGGGTTTGCACAGACCAAAAATCTTCCTTTCAATAGCATCTTTACTTTATTGCTGTTTAGTAGTACATTTGGTACTGCCTATTCAATCCTAGAAATAAATTGTTATATTCCATTTTCGGTATTTTCAGCTCAATTTATTCAATCTTAGCATGTGAAATGCATGTAAGTACTTTTTAAAGCCTAGGCCAGTTTCACCTCTGGCATAGGGTCAGCTTTACTGAGCTCACGTTTCTCACATCAGAAACAAACTTTGCCCCTTAAAATTTGAAAGTAGTGTGTTATCATTTAACATTCCTAAAATACCTCTCATGCTCAGAGACCTCCTTAACCAAATATGTGCAGGCGGCCACTGAATTGTGGCCACCTCTGGGGTCGAAAGTGACAAGCAGATGGAAAAAGAGCATCTTGGATAACAAAGTAAAATGTTTTGGCATTTTTTTCCCCCCCAGGTATTCTGAACCTCTTCCCACGCCTTGGAAATTTTCACTAGTGATGCAAAAAGAAGGCAAAAAGGCAACAATAGGTGCTGGGTATGTCAAGTGAGCCAAATCACCCCCCACAGTATCAGGCAGTGTCCTGACACATTTATTCTGGGGAAGTCCCCGAGCCCTGCAGTGTGGACGAGGGTCTGAATTCTTTAAAGCTGAGAGCGTTGGTAACCAAGGCTTATTTCAACATGATCTCTGCTATAATTACTTCTATGCTCCCCTTGCACTCCCCTTCTTCCTTCCCCCTTCCATAATCCTAAATTTTCCAGCTACAGCTCCAGAGCCTTGCTGTGATCAGGGAAAGGGCACAAGCCCTTTTAAGCAGGGGACAGCAGTGACAGTGCCCATGCGACCCGACAGCTTTGCGATTGCCCCCAGCTCTGGGTCCCTTCTCCCTTGTCCCTTCCCCCTCTCCCAAATATTTCTCCGGCCCTGTCTCATTGGTGCACTACTCTCCCTTGCCTTTTTTGGGCTGCCAGCCTGTCAATCTAATGCAGTAAGGCCAGGGGCAGGTGCAAACATCTTGCTATGGCTCCCCTTACGGACCAATCCTCGTCCCAAAATACCTGAGAGCCAATGGAGTGGGAAAACCCGGGACCCCGGGGAGAGGGCAAAGCTGCTGGACTGCTGGGGGGAGGGGGCATCCATTTAGGACCCGGGTTAGCCCAGGAGCTGCCAAATTCCTCTCGGGATCGTGGGGACTTGTGGATAGCAGGGGTGTGCTGCTGATTCACTTCCATCACTGCCGACATGGTGATCAAAGTCTTTGTGGCCACATCTTCGGGGTCTACTGCGGTAGGTGACTCCTTTAACATCCTCCTCTTATTGCTGGGATCAGGGTGGGGAATTAGCCTTAGAAGGACAGAGCTTGCACATGAGAAAAACACCAATGCAATTCTCACCAATACTAAACCCTTAGTTTTATTGTGCACTGACCATCTTATTCTTGAAAGCTGCTCAAGACATAGAGAACTCCTGTTAGTGCAGGCTGGTTTTCATGAGAGGTTTTACCACAGTTATGGCATTTATGTACCAATTATCTGTCATTTAACAGATTTACTGCTGTTTGAAAAAGGATATGCAATATCTACTCACTGAAGAAGGGCAAAGTGGATGTTGTATTTGCACAAAAGTGAAGGTAGATTGTCTGGAGTAGAAAATAGTATATTTGTTATTAAAAGAGACTTTGGGACACCGTTCCTGCAAAAGAGGAGCTCTGGCTAAGAAAGAGCCTGGAGCTGAATAAAGTTATGCAGAAAAACTTCTTCCCTACCCCCCTCCCTTTCCCTAGGTTTTGGGAGTTTTTTAGTTTGTTTGGTGGTTTGTCTTTTTGGGGTTTTTTTGTGTGCGTTGTCTCTTGAAACGCTATACTGATGATTTTTAGCATTGAGATCTGCTGTAGCTGTCAGCAGAGTGTATCAGCTGAAGGGAAGGGCATGTGAATAGTAGGGAGGTTGGAAGTCCGTGGGAGGTGGGAACCGGGAAAGGACTGTTTCCTTTTATATCCAGTTCCCAGATGAGCTCAGATTTCAGTTTTCCTTTGGCACTCACTCACTCCCAGTGACATGGCTAAACAAACTGGCTGCTGCTTGCACAGGGCTGTAACTACATCTCTATCTCCCTGACACCAGCTCCGTTTCTTTAAGAAGCTTCCAGAGTGGAAAAGCTCCAAAACCCACCCCCTGTTCATGGGACCATCATCTCCAGAAAGTGAGCCAGGGGTCGTTCACCACAATTCCAACTGGAATACTGCTGAGGAGGTTTGCAGTTCTCTCACTAAGCCTGACACTCTAAATTTACTACTGACATTTAGCATTTCTTTTTTTTTTTTTTTNAAACTTCAGGTTTGGTAATTTGTAACAGTCAGTTTACTGCTCAGGGAGTTTATAAATTGCCATACACTCTGCATGGCCAGTATGCACAGTTTGGCCTGCTTTGGTCTCCTCTGGAGACTCCAAAAGAAAAGTATGGAATATTCACATGTCAGTGTGCCTCTGTATGTCCTCCTTTCTGCTGTGCTGGATGTGTGTGTAGCTGTAGCAATCTCAGAAGGCAGATGTGTTCACATTACTGATTCAGAATTGCAATGACAAGTAAACCCAGTGTTCAGCTGGAGTAATTTTCCACATTTACTGATGAACATGGGTGGAATGAACCTTTCAATGAACCTTTAATGAGTTTTAGTATACATAAAATAAATTCACTCATGTGAGGAGTTAGTACAAACCTCAAGGTATCACTCAAATCCTATTAAAAATAAATGTTGTATCAGCCTTGTACAGCCTTTCCTGAGAAGAATTAATTTAATCCCCAAAGAGTTTAAATTGGAAGTTTAAATTGTCCTAGCAGCACTGGTGATCTCTTCAATGTGGCTGATCTCCATCAAATTCATGGTGTTGATTTTAAATTGCAAATGAGATGTACCCAGACTCCTCTGGTGTAAGTCAGGAGAGGATCATTGATAAAGAATAAAAGTATTTCTGTTCTGTGTACAACGTGGTCACCCTGCTCGTTGCAACTGGTTTTTGTGTTAGTAAATACTTTGTAAAAGTGACATTGTGGTGCTCTGGATCAGATGCTTGAATGATCTAATTCACTGTGGCTCTAGAGCAAATATCCTCTCTGTATTTTCTCCTCAAGGATTCAGAAATTTATTCTAAATATCTTCAGCTTTATTATCTTTCTGCTCCAAACTTAGCTGATACTGAACTATTCATTCATTGGAGACACATATATAGCTCTGAAAAGCACTAAATGCTCGGCTTGGAGCAATCAGTAAAAACCTAAAATAATTTTGTTGCTGGTCACAAAGGTGTTTAGGAATTGGAAATATCCTGCAAGGTTCTAAATCAGGGGAGAAAGAGGTCTGTGTCTTACACACAGGAATTCTTCCAAAGTCTTGCTCATTGCTACTCATGGTTAGGGGCACCTCTAAAATCCATTATTCCCAGTGGTTTTGGTGACATTTTATGAACATGCTCCCCCTAAAATCTGCACCAAAAGCACTGTGGGCAGCAGGTTGGGGGGGATTCTGCCCCTCTGCCCCGCCAAGGTGAGCCCCCCCTGCAGAGCTGCCCCAGCCCTGGGGGCCCAGCACAGCAAGGCCAGGGAGCTGCTGGAGCGAGGCCAGAGGGGGCACCAGGATGGGCAGAGGCTGGAGCAGCTCTGCTGGGAGGGAAGGCTGGGAGAGCTGGGATTGCTCAGCCTGGAGAAGGGAAGCTTTGGGGGGACCTCAGGGTGGCCTTGCAGGGCCTGAAGGAGCTGACAGCAAAAAGGGAGAGAGACTATTTCCAAGGGCCTGGAGGGACAGGACACAGGGAATGGCTTCAAACTGTTCCTCTTGCTGTGAGTTGTTGACTATGTACTGTTTGCTTCTGCCATGAGCAGCTGATCAACAGGAATGCACTGGATTGTGAGGATACAGATGATAACACTTATTTATGCATCAGGTGAAACTAATATTATTTGTAGGTCTTCACAGATTCATGAAATAGTTTGGGTTGAAAGGGATCTTAAAGATCACCCAGTGCCACCCCCTGCCACGGGCAGGGACACCTTCCACAAGCCCAGGTTGCTCCAAGCCCCATCCAACCTGGCCTTGGACACTTCCAGGGATGGGGCAGCCACAATTTCTCTGGTAAACTCTTTCCCCTGTAGCTAGAACAAAATTATTTAAAACATTTTTTTTCTTATTTTAGAGGACTAGCAGCTAGGGGTGGTGGAACTTAAGCTTTGTTGAAAGGGAAAATGGCATTGATGAAATACCATCCTGCTCACCACCACTTTCCAAGTAATCTATGGCCAGCTAATCTGAATTCTTCCCGTGCCATCAAACACAAGTGAGGACACAAGCAAACTCCTGCAATCTCATCCATTCTGGGAAAACCTTTGCATGTGCTTTGTGTTGTTGCATCTTAAATTGTCCTCCCTGATTGCTTCTTTCTAGGGAGATTCTTTTGACTGCAGAGTACTTCATGCCACCCAGAGCAAAGGTTTACTTTATACTTTCACACTTAGTGCATGTCCCAAGTCTTTTCTCTGCCTAAACCCTGGTAACGGTGAGCCTTCAGACATAGCACATCTTCTGCATGGTTTATTGTGGTTGTCATAAGAAACATCTTGCCCTTTCCTTATGCAGCATAATTACTTATAGTTTCCTGCTTTACCTCAACATTAATTTTTCACACAATCCTCGCCTGATTTTTGCTTTCACACCCGGTGCTGCCTGAGCCTCCTGTGTATTACGGACCTCAAGCTGAAGAAGAATTGTTAAGCCAGGTTTAAAAGTTATGGCTACAGCCATAAGCTGGGGAGCACAGGATCTATAGCTCTGTTTCCATTATCCCCTCAGAGGCACTATCCATCTGCAGCTATTCCAGGAGCCATATCTACAGCAGTGCCTGTGTCCAAGGGGATAAGCTGACACTGGAACTGCAGCTGACAGCACTTGAGTTCACTGGCAGTCAGAGCATGTGATGAAACTTCTGGTAGTGGGCTGGGCAGATTTTATTAACCATTTATACAAATACTATCCTGCCACTTCATCCAATGAAGTGTCCCTCAGACAATTGTTTCTGCCTCCTGAACGTGTTCTGCAAATAGCTTTGCAGCTAAATAGCCAATAATAAAATGATCTCTGTTTAAAAAGTGAAAATAAAAATAAGAATATAAATAAAGCACCTGTGAGGTCTGAAAACTCTATGGCTTTTGACCACTCTGGATTACTGATTCCATTCAAAGTGATGTACTTTTTTCATCTCACTGTAAACCTCTGTTGTTATCATAAATGTGTACAACATTTTATGTTTGTTATTTTTTACAAGCAAGTCTAGATATTTTTTTATTTACACAAGAAGGCTTGACCCTGAGAGTAGTTCAGTTGGTTAAAATATGGTGCTAATAACAACAAGGTTGTGAGAGCAATCCCTATGTGGGCCATTCACTTAAAGAGTTGGACTCAGTGATCCTTGTGGGTCCTTTCCATCTCAGAGTATTCTGGGAAATTTTATCCTTATTCATGAAAAAGCGTTCTTCCAGGATAATAAGCTCTAACTCTACTTCAGCTCTTCTGTTTTATTGGATTACAGAAATACATAATCCATGATTTATTTCTCATCCCATTGCCTGTCTCAGACTGATTAACGCTTGCTTGGTGTCACTTTAAATTCAGGTGCTCAGATGTCTGATGTGTAGGAGACTTGGTTTCAAATCATGAGATGGCTCATATATCAAAATTACCTTGATGCATCATTCTAGCTACGTCTGATTGGCAAGTTAAGTGTTGCTGAGGAGTAGCATTCCTTTATTAGGGAATTATACTGGGTAATACATCTTCTGAGTAAAGGGACAGGATATAGGTCCTGCATTCTAGGAACTAGCTTCAAAGGGAATAAGGGCCAGGAGTGATTTTGAGGTGTCACAGAAACTGTGCCTAATAGGTTTTAATTGTATCTAACATGTTCTTCCTGGTCCAACTTCAATGTCATTCTACAATGTGGTAAATACTGAAGCACAGGAGTTAAGCTGGACTGGATTTTCCTCAGCTTTCACTTACATTTATGTATTACATATCAAGGAGCAATGGCAAAACATGAGGAGTTTCACCTCAACATGAGGAAGAGCTTCTTTCCATGGAGATGGCCAGTCTCCCTCTCTGGAAACATTGCAAACCCACCTGGACACATTCCTGTGTCACCTACTCCAGGTGACCCTGCCTTGGCAGGGAGGTTGGACTGGATCTCCAAAGGTCCCTTCCAACCCCAGCTATTCTGTGATTCTGTGATATTTAATTATACCTCAACATTAAAGATCAGGGACAGAGAGACACATGGCTCATGGAGAGCTAAATGTCACATGTAATCAGTAGGAAAAAGGAGGCTGTTCCATTTTGAGGAGAACATGTACATTCCCAGAGCTGTGCTGACCTCAGGCAGGATTAGCTCAGGTATCTGTACTCCACACTCATGGAGCTGGGAACAGAGTGGGAGGCTTCCTGCTGAGCCTTGTTTCTTAGATAGAGGTATCAGGTCTTCCAGGGAGGAAAGAAAGGAGCTGAGGGGTGTGGGGGCAATGGCAGTGTTCTGGGTGCTGAAAAGCAGCATTGAATCTCAGCTTCAAAAAGTTGGAGGGCTGCTGGAATAGTGAATCCAGCTTCAGGAACTTCCAACTTTCAGGAAAAATGTCTTCACTGAAAGGGTGGTCAGGCCTTGGCAGGGGCTGCCCAGGGAGGTTTGGAGTGCCCAGCCCTGGAGGTGCCCAAGGCAGGGCTGGCCGTGGCACTCAGTGCTCTGGGCTGGGGGACAAGGTGGGCATCGGGCACAGGGTGGGCTTGATGATCTTGGAGGTCTTTTCCAACCTCAGTGATCCTGGGAGTCTGTAAACTTGACATACTTGCATGAGTTGTCCTTGTAATAGCGGGTTTTTTTTAAAGAAGAAATGTTGGTTTTGCTTTTTCCTACCCAGATAAAAAAGAAACAGCAAGAAGTCGTGGGCTTTTTAGAAGCCAACAAGATTGACTTTCAGCAAATGGACATAGCAGGGGATGAGGACAATAGGAAATGGATGAGAGAGAACGTCCCAGGTGAAAAAAAGCCTCAAAATGGAATTCCCCTCCCTCCACAGATCTTCAACGAGGAGCGGTACTGCGGGGTAAGAAACTGTTTGGGTATTTAAATACCTTCAGGGAGTTGTTTTTCACAGAAAGTGACTCTTTTCCATTAGAAAATGTCAAACAAGCTCCTCAAGACAATTTCAGATTCACTGTGAAAGAACAATCCTTAGGAAGCGTTTTTTAAGCACAGAAAAGCAACTAAACAAAAGATCATTTATTTTCAAGAGCAGAGCACATATAGAGAGAAAACATTAAATTAATTTTGCATGGCA
The DNA here is from genome assembly GCA_013400415.1 of Scytalopus superciliaris. Taxonomy (NCBI): domain Eukaryota; kingdom Metazoa; phylum Chordata; class Aves; order Passeriformes; family Rhinocryptidae; genus Scytalopus; species Scytalopus superciliaris. Next base: position 122,399 of record VXBX01005466.1, read on the forward strand.
AGTGTTGATATTTTGTTTGTTTGACACAAACTCCTCTGGACTGTCAAGTAGACATCCAAGGCACTAGAGGCTGTGACCAGGAATCTTTTTTTTCCATTGTATTATGCAAATAAATAGGAATGATTGTTTACTGGAATATTTCTAGTATGTGGTTTGAATTATTGAAATTAAATTGCTTATTCAATTAATGTCCAACTGTTCATAACAGACATTGCAGTGCTCATCAGACACTTGTATATTTTCATATGTGTTTGTAACAGCTTCTTTCTCTTGAGACAGTTTGTTCAAATCACAGCTAGATAGTACTGTGCCAGCATGAATATTAGGATTGGAATCAAAAGAGATAATCTGAGACCTTGTTTTTCTCATAGTCTGGGTGGAAATACAAAGTGTGGAAAGTGCTGTGATATGATCACTGGAATGAACTTGCAAAGTACCCTGAAATGCAGCTCACATAGTGAGCCCAGTTTTAAGTTACTGCACAAATCCAGTGTGAACTACTGCAAGGTTGTATGGAGGGAGAAGGGATTTACATGCCACTAAGTTTTCAGAATTAATTTCAGTGCTCCCAGGGCAAAAGTTAGTAGTACAAATAGTGGAGTGCAGTTGTTTCCCCATTTCCCCATAGGATTCTTAAAAGAGAACTTAGTGAGTTGGAGTCCATGTGCATTTCAGCATCCAATCTGCACTAATGAAAAGTATAATTTGATATACCTTACTCTGGGGTTTGTGGCGGCCAATGTTGCAATAAATATTTCTGATGTCCCCTGGAGAGTTTATATAGGGAATTAAAGAGTAACTGCCTTATGAAGTGTTGCAGCTGGTCAGCCTTGCCAGTATATGGTAAATACACAGGTTTTACTCCATGTCTGAAGCTATTTCAGGAAGCCAGATAATCTACATCTTGAAACAAATTTAAGTTAGGAAATAGTTCTTTGCCAAGACACCTCCATGGGGGAAGGAGTTGCAGCTACTGATTTAAAATCTAAATCAGATTTACAGTCAGCCTAGAAGTCTCCAGAATTCTAATGCACCCAGCTCCCAAAGCTCACAGCTAATGATCCCAGTGGGTGCATAGCAAAGGTTAATTTATAGCATCATTATTTCCAAATAAATAAGGTAATGAGATCCCTATCAGTGGATGAGCCTGACCCTGTTCCCCAGGGGAAGGTGCCTCGGGGGGAGCTGCACAGTGAGTGTGATGTGGGATGCTGTGGGCTGGCAGACTGCTGCAAACCCCCCAGCTGAGGTGATGTCCTCAATATAAAGCAAAACATCTACACCATAAAACTGGGAGTTTCCATTCTGTGCAGGTCCAGCAGACCCATCATTCTGAAATCCAGAACTGTTTTATGCTGTTTAATGTTTACATGATAGTTCTTCTCATGTCCTGCTTACTTTGTCCTCAGCCACTTGGTTAAAATTAGGCCTGAGAATTGCAAAGCTCTGTCTGAATCGTGACTGCCAGTCCAGTCTCCTGAATTCAGGAAAGGCCTTCCAAAATATGTTGCTCTGCTTAGTACAGAGTCTTCAAAGGCCTCAGTCTTGTGACATATAGAGACCTTGACTTTGTACCCTGGCTATATTCAGCCAGTTTGTACCAATTTTCTGCTGTGCCCAAATCACCCTTTATCTTCAACAGCTCCAATCCAATGTATTTGTGAATGGGAGTCATATCCTCTATTAATCTTCATTTTGCTGTGCTTAACATGTCAAACTTTTTACACTTCTTTTTATTGTAGGACATTTTCTCTTTCTCCTTCCTGCTATGTTTTTTCTTTCTTCATTCCTGGGTAGTACTATTTTTTTAGGTCAAATCTGATACATTTGATTTCTGCTCATTCTTTCTGAGCTCACTCTTTTCCTTCCTCACCCAAAGAAAGAGAGATTTGGAGAGAGACATGACAACCTTCAAATATTTTAAGGGCTGCAGCACAAAGGAATTAATTGTAGGTCTGAATTCAGTATTGACCCTTTTTTGAGCAGGAGATTGGACTAGATGGTCTCCTGAGGTTTCTTTCCATCTGAATTATCCCATGCTTCCAAGATTTTATAAAATATGTTCTGCTCCACACCCACTGAAGGTGAGACAAGATGGATGAGGAAAAAAATGCAGCAAAGAAAGTTGAAGTCAGACATCAGAAAATTACAGTTCTTAGGGGATCATCTCATTATCTCATTAAAGGTCATTAGAAAGGGATCAGAGAAACACCTGTCAGGAATAGTGTAGTGGTTCCTGCCTTGAAGGAATGGTCCTTTGAGACCTTCTCCAGTGTCCTCTCCTGCACTTCAGTGACATTTTGGGAGTGGTGGTGGTAAGGAAAGAGGGGATACTGGGGACAGGTGAGGAGTCTTCTTTTTCATGCTGGAACAGAGTGACATAACAAGCCAGTAAATGCAGCCCTGCTGCTAATCTGCTTTTCTGCTGATATGTGAAAGTCTCTTCATCTTCTGGATGACCACAAAGAGCTGCTCCTTCCCAACTTGCTCTGTAAAACAGAGGTTTCTTATAGATGCATTTTATGAAGATACATCAACCAGGAGCAGCTTTTTGGTGAGGTCAGAGAAGCTCAAGAGCTTCTTATAAACAGTTCAAATCTTGTTTTTCTCTTAGATTTTGGTATTGCCACTTGAAGAAATAGATTACAAATGGATTAATTTTGTATGCCCAGCTACAGCACCAATTTCAAGGATCCATCCTAATCCATCAGTGTTGGCAATTATGTCCTTATTTGATCTTTCTCTTAAGCTGCTTCTTTGCTCATGTCTAGACAGGCGTCTGCATCTGTGTCACTTGCTAAATATATTGAGCACTCTGTTGCTCTTGTCTTTGCTTTTGCTTAACAAAAACCCCTGAAAAACTAGGAAAGAAATGGAACGTAAACTTCTGTTTTTCTTTGTAAGATGAAATCTGAAGAAAAAAGTACCCATGCACATACTTGGAAAAAAAAAACAAACCTCTGAATTACTTAGGTAAGATTTTATTTGATGCTGAAAAATGAACCTGCAGCCCAGAAACGCCCCATGTCCTGGGCTGCATCCAAAGCACTGTGGGCAGCAGACTGGGGGGGATTGTGCCCCTGTGCCCCCCCAGGGGAGCCCCCCCTGCAGAGCTGCCCCAGCCTGGGGGCCCAGCACAGCAAGGCCAGGGAGCTGCTGGAGCGAGGCCAGAGGGGGCACCAGGATGGGCAGAGGCTGGAGCAGCTCTGCTGGGAGGGAAGGCTGGGAGAGCTGGGATTGCTCAGCCTGGAGAAGGGAAGCTTTGGGGGGACCTCAGGGTGGCCTTGCAGGGCCTGAAGGAGCCAACGAGGAAGATGGAGAGAGACTATTTCCAAGGGTCTGGAGTGACAGGACAAGGGGAATGGGTTTAAACTGACAGAGTAGGTTTAGATTGGATATTAGGAAGAAATTCTTTGGTATGAGGGTGGTGAGACACCGGAATAGGTTTTCCAGTGAAGCTGTGGCTGCCCCATCCCTGGGAGTGTCCCAGGCCAGGTTGGACGGGGCTTGGAACAACCTGGGCTAGTGGGAGGTGTCCCTGCCCATGGCAGGGGGTGGGAACAAGATGATCTTTGAGGTCCCTTCCAACCCAAACCATTCCATGATTCTATCATTCCTTTAACTGCTGCAGTCCAACATATGGATATAGAGGGACCTCTGGAGGGTTGTAGTCCAGCCTGCTGCTCAGGGCAGGGTAGCTTGAAAGTTACCTGGTGTTGCTTGGGGCTTTGGCCATCAGAAATCAAAAGGACTCCAAGGGTGGTGTTTCTGTCCCTTCTCTGTTCTGGTGTCATACCAGATACGTGGGAAAGAACTTTCCACTGATGTCCAGTTGACAAATGACACCACCCTCCTCCTCCTAGACCATTTATTTCTTCTCATTACATATATAATATTATTGCTTCCCTGAAACAAATTGTTACTGCTCGTATTTCTGACTGCCTGCCTTGGGAATATTTGCTTAGGTCACCATTAGGAAAGCAAGACTGCAAATATGCAAAAGAAACACTATTTCATGATCACTGCAATCATTTCTATATCCCTTCCCTAATACATAGCAGCTTTCTGCTCAGTGTGAGGGTATAAATGACCTTCCATTTACTGTGAGATGCCACATTTACTGTGGGATGTCATTGCTCATTCCCTGTTGCCAAAGAGCACCTGATATGACAGAAGTTATATCCCCTTCTGATAAGGAGTTGTCTGGTCATTCACACATCTTGCTTTTGCCCTCAGGTCTGGTTATCTCCAAGGCTGAGTGTTCCTGGTGATTTTTAACACACTTGCCATCTGCTGCTTTTCCTCAAAAATATGTGTAAAATATCAAGTCCACTTCATAGCCCTCCCTTGCTGTTGCCTTCTCTCTGTTTCCCAGCTCCTGACATGTCATGCCATAGTTTGCTCAGGCTGTTCTATGAGTATGTGGTGTGTGCAGGACACGAGTTCCCTGTGTTTTCATGGCCATGTCAAACTCCAGCCCCTTGAATTGCAGAAAAATCACTGTGTACTTGTTTGCTGCATTACTCATGAAGTTCAGGGGTGAGATGGCAGACCCTGGCTGCCTGGGTTAGATGAGAAGGGGAATCCCACAGCAACAGGAAAACAGCAAACAGATCATTTGAGAAATGGGTGGCCTGGGGCAGTAGCAGGTAGGGCCAAAATGCACTCCAGGGCTTCTCTCAGCCCAGGCAGTTCCCAATGCCTGCAACTGTGTGAAAGCCAATCTGTCCCTCAGATAAATTAGTGAAATGGGCTGTCATTTATCATGTCTGTTTAGCTCTTCCAGACTGGACTGAAATGTCATTGATTCCAGCCTTGTTGACATTAAGGTGACTCCTAAACCATCCGCTCCAGCTTTTCCCTGGGATTACCCTTGGCCAAGAATTTATTCTCTGGAAACACTGAAACAGTGCAATAAAACAACTGGGGTCTAACCCAGCTTTACAAACAAGTCTCAGGGATGATTCAGCACCTTATTATTTACAGGCTTCTATTTTTGGAGTTATTTGGGATTAGAGGAAGGATGATAACATGAGCAAGGCAGTAGTGGAGGACTCAGCTGAGAGGTTCAGTCCCCTGTCCTAGAGCTGTGGTGGGACTGTGGGCTGGTCACTCCTGAGCCGAGTTTCTGCTGAGATCTTGGGCACATGTTGATTTCTGCCTGTGTAAGATGTGAATTATGAGCAGTAACAAAACAGCAGAGGTTCCTTAATTGATAGGGAAGTTGTACAGGTGAAAAGAGTAAAGACCCTCCGAGTTCTAGATGGCAGAGTAGGAGGCCTCCCTCACATCTTTCCAATCATATTAGCACTGAAAACAGGCATTTAATGTAATGATTTATAACTTCTATTCAGGTGTGAACAAGGCATTTTGACTGGTACAAATATGTCAGAAGGAACAGCACAGCCCTTTGCTAAGCTGGTCTGAAAAGTACCTGCATTTTCTAACCAGAGTGCCTTTCTTTACGATGAAGTTTCCTTGTAGTCATTTTCACTTGTGCTGTAATGTTGAGTGTTGTCTTTTATTTGCCATGAAGATGTCCAGGGTTTTGAGGGCCTGTTTTGTGTTCTTACAGCAAGTTTTCCTCTAACATTCAACTGGGAATAGCTTTGCCTCAGAGTGTGCAGCTGAGGCACATTAAAATGAGACACTTAATTTTATCTGATTCTGACATCCATGGGATATAATTAAAGTGTAAGCCTCTGGAGAGATTTGCCCATTTATTGATTTTATTGCCTATGCGAAGCTCCCTTTATCTATGTTTTCTTCCTGGGGCTTAGATAATGCAGGTAAGGTGTACAAATGCATGGTCATTCTCATGAATATAAGATTTATTTGGGCTGTTCTCTTCTTCCTGTGCTTTTTATTTGATTTTTGATACCAATTCTCTGTTGTTTGTTTGTTCCTTTTTTAGGATTTTGAATCCTTTTTCTCTGCTAAGGAAGAAAATATCATTTATTCATTCCTGGGCCTTGCTCCTCCTCCAGGCACCAAGGTATGCACTGCTGTCCTTCCAAGGGGATCATTTATTTGATTTTAATAAAAGATGAACATGGGCAGTGACTCAGCATGTCACATAAGAGGCACTGACAAGCCATGCATGAGATGCTGCTGCAGCAAAGTGTTCTTAGGGGGGAAGAAAAGTGGCTGGTTCAGTAAATACTAGAAAATCCTTCTTTCTTCCCTTCTTTCACTGCAGGCTTGTTACCATGGCTCCAGCTGATGGTTTTGCTGTTGTTGACACAAAGCAGTATTTTATCATGTTCAGCTTCTAAATGATGCAGAGTTTCCTGATGCAGTTTCTAGTCACAAGGAGCCTCCCCTTCCCCCTGACTGCACCGAACAGGGCTTGTCCTGGGCCCCACCAGCAGGGCTGGGGGCTGAGGAGATAAGGGCTCACCTAGGACTTCACCAAGCCCCTTTGGCAAATCCACCCGTGGCTCCCCATCCACTGAATTTTGACAATGTTCTAATGTATTTTTGGCAAAAGAAAAAATGTGGGTTTTTTTTTTATCATTTTTTGTGTGCTCTTTTTAGACACCAATGTGTTTTCTTTTTATCAGTCTTCTAAGTAGAAGTTTTATAGCAGAGAGAATTATAGCTCCCTTCTCCTGAGATCATGTTAGATGATAATACAGCGTTGCCACCTTTAAGGTGGGTGATTCAACAGAAGAAGTTAATTGAGAATGTGAGGAGCCAGAGTGATGAGAGAACTCTGCTGATACTGTGGTGACCTGGCTGAGGAGCTGCCTTGGAGCACAAGATCCGCCTCCTGGTCCAGCTCTGCTGCCAACTTGGAGTGAAACACCATTGTAAATGTCTCTGTTTATCCTCTGCTGTAAAAGCAGGGAGAAAAAGGAGCCTTTGCTAAGTGCTTTGAGAGCTACAGTTGAAAAGACACCCAGGGGAGAGCCCCAGTTGTTATAAATGTCTTTGACATCGAGTCCCTGCGTGATAAGGAGAGTCATTTAAACTTTCTGGTTTAGCTGTGCCATCTCCCAACCCAGGGAAATAAAAATTACTTGCCTACCTCACAAGGGTCTTGTGAGAATTCATTTAATTAACATCCACAAAGCCATGAAAGGCTTAAAGGACTGCAGGTACTATGTATTATAATCATTATGAAAGATAGGTGGAGAATCAATGAGATAAAGAAAATTGCATTTTTCCACCTTCCCCCTTCATAGATTATCTGCTCCTTCATGCAAGGCTCTGTTAGATACCACAGCTATGAAGCAAAGCAACAAATTTTTTTAGAATTCATTCTTTCCCAGCTGTCAGCAGAGGCTGTTACAGTCCCTGCTTCATGACAACCTTGTAAATGCTGAAAACAGTATGTTTGGTACACTCTGCTGGGTAAATTTGTATTAGTGTCATTGGTAGCAGGCAGGTGTGGTTTGCACTGATTAACTCCTTGCCTTGGTGGGGGTTTCAACCCAGAGAGTGAAAAGTCCATATAAAACATGGAATTTATATTGCCTCCCTTTTAGAATCTGCTCCTGTTTGAGAGAGACACATCCCAGTGTTTCAGCATTTCCTGCAGGGGTGTTTCTCAGCACCTCTGCATGAGAGATGGCTGTGCTTTGTCATACAAATAACCTTCCCCCTCGCTCAGCTGTCACCTCGACCTCAGCACGGGTACAAAAGGTGGCTCGTGACAGCGATTTCCAGCAACACAAATCTGGAATAATGTCAGGTGTGGAAGAGATGGTGATGATGACACATGTGACAGAGTTTCCTTCTAATCCCTTCTTAAATAAGTGTTTGTTTTTTTTTTTTCCTGGAATATGGTGACAATTCATAAAAGAAGACAACTCTGAAGCATGGAATCACAAGTCAGTAAGCATTTGTTTTCTAGGGATTTTTGCCATGACAAAGATTAATACGAAGGTGATCCATGTTTTATGCTCTCGTCTTAAAACATTCTATTTCTTTTTCCATCCATCTTCTGTCTCAAACCACACCAGGAGCAGAGAAGCTCTTAATGACTGTGATGCTCCTTCACAGCGCAGTCCAATGGGATCCAGGACTGTTTTGAGCCTATCTCCTAAAGGAAGCAGATGAAACTTTCGTATCTCCCTCAACAAATTATAACTTCCCAACAAAAATTCAGTGCATTCACTTTCAGTGAATTTCACTTGCAGTGAAATTCTTTGCCAGTTAATTGCCACTGCTCAGTGCAAAATGCACATATCAGTTCTGCACACCCTCAGTCTGCAGCCCTGATTTCTCCCTGGGTTATGTGGCTACAACTGGTCACCAGATCTACTTGTTTACATGGAACAGTCCCTGCCCAGTGTTGGAGCTGGGATGGTGCCAGAGCTCCATGTGCAAGTTGATCTACACTTACAGGGTGAGCCTGGCATGTCTGGGACACATCAGAGTTGTCACCAAGGTGCACACTGGCTCTAAGACACATGAAAAGAAGCTCTGAATACACACAGATCCTTCTCAAATCAGCAGCACACGCACAAAGCAGTCTTTGCACACTGTTATTTAAGTATCCTCCTACTTACGAAAAAGCTGTTAATTGTTTCAGCAGGAAATATCAAATCAACGTCAAAAGTTAGCCAGCCTAGTTCTGGGTTTTCTATATCAATATACTCTTTGTGCCAGTGTTGCATCCAGCTGTGGGTTTCCAGCACAGCAAGGCCAGGGAGCTGCTGGAGCGAGGCCAGAGGAGCACCAGGATGGGCAGAGGCTGGAGCAGCTCTGCTGGGAGGGAAGGCTGGGAGAGCTGGGATTGCTCAGCCTGGAGAAGGGAAGCTTTGGGGGGACCTCAGGGTGGCCTTGCAGGGCCTGAAGGAGCCACAGGAAAGATGGAAAGAGACTATTTCCAAGGGATGGAGTGACTGGATAAGGGAGAATGGCTTCAAACTGACAGAGTGTAGGGTTAGGTTGGATATTGGGAAGCAATCCTTCCCTGTGAGGGTGGACAGGCCCTGGCACAGGTTGCCCAGAGAGCTGTGGCTGCCCCATCCCTGGAAGAGTCCAAGGCCAGGTTGGACGGGGCTTGGAGCAACCTGGGCTAGTGGAAGGTGTCCCTGTCCGTGGCAGGGGACTGGGACTCGATGGGCTTTAATGTCCCTTCCAACCCAAATCATTCCATGATTCTATGACTCTGTGATTTTATGAACCCAAGTACGTCTTCGGCCTCAAAGGGTGTAATGTGCCCATAATACTCGGTGACATTACAGGAAATCAGTACATATTTGTGGTACTTCAGAAAGGGTCAGTGAGCTCACATCATCCTCTCTCCTCTTGCCTCCCCATCACACTGGTTCTCCTGTTTTCTAAAGCATCATTTATTAGGGCTGAGAAGCAGTTTTGTGTTTCTAAGAGAAGAAGCAGACAGAGTGTTTGTGTTAATAAGTAATTTAATCTATTGATATGAAATACCTTCTCACCTGAAAGAATGTCTGGTCTGGAATACTTCTAAACACATTTCAGGGCAGGCTGGGATTGAAGGGCAGATGTGCTTTATTCCTGATTCAAAGATCACTCAAACCAATGATAGATTTCTGAAAGATCCCATTTAATCTTAGATTAGTGACAGGAGCAGTGATGTCCCAATAGAAGAGGTGTGTACACTTGAGTTATAGGCAATGTAGTTTGTATGTTTGGGGTCAGGTGTTTCAGTCTCAGCTGCCCCCAAATCTGGGTACATTTCTTTTTAAAGGCACCATCATATTTATGCTTGGTCTGAGACTCAGTGAGCTTAATGATTTACTTGAGCTGAGGGTCTGTTTTCAAATATTTAAAGCCTTAATATTAGTATTCTTGATCTTAAAATCCAGAATCTCGATATCCCAAAATCCGTAGATACTTGAGCTTAGGTCTGTTATGGACTATGTTCTACTAAGTCTGCTTTGAATTACAAATTTACAGTATATGCATTTTATTTCAGGAGAAAATGACCTGCCAGCTAGATTTTATAAATGGTACTTCATTTTGAATTAGTTGAAAATTAAATTCTGTGTTTCTATGGAGAGTCAGTGTAATGATGATATCCCCAGTGTCAGAGTTCTCCATATAATTAACAAGAACTCTGTGTGTGTGTGTGTGTGTGTTCTGGCTGATAACATGCTGCTTCTGGAGTTCAGTGCTCTCAGCTACAACTCTTTTTTTGCCTTATGATCTGAGAAGGTCTATGATTCATCTGAGATAGATTTACACACTAGGTTCCTTTTAATTAGAGTGCCATCTTTGGCCTTGATGTGTTTTATGTATCTGCCAAAAATATTGAGTACATGGTTTTAAAAATGAAATGTTAATGTTCATGTGAAAATAAATATTTAAACAATTTCCAGACCAGGCTGGGTGGGGCTCTGAGCAACCTGGTCAGTGGAAGGTCCCCTCCCTACAGCAGGGGGGTTGGAACGAGATGATATTTAAGGTCCCTTCCAACCCAAACCATTCTATGATACTATAAATTTAGTTTTCATTAACGCTATCGTTTTCAGTTTAGGAACTTCTGCAAAGAAAGTATCTCTAAGAAGTTATCATTTGCTTAAAAAAATAATGTATTAACACAATGTTGCATAAGAGATTTCAACATATGTTTGTGTGACTATGTATTTTAATCTTCAAATATTTTGTTGGGGAAAAGTAAAAGATAAATTAAGCCACGTGAAGCCTCTGGAGATCTGCTTTTTAATAACAACGCCACCAGCACCAGAGTGCAGTGAGCCCACAGTTTTATGTGTTCCTGAACTGAGACGATACTGCCAGAAAAAGGAATCATCTTTTCTCCTTCTTCCTTCCTGCAGCTTCTCCTGCTCAATCCCAGCTGCTCATTCCTCTTCCTGAGCATCCCCCACGTGCTGGCAAAAACATCCATGCAGCTGTGTAACAGAGTGTGAAAATGGTGTGGGATAGAAATGTTTTGCTTTTTAAAGCTTTAATCTTCACTAGGATCCTGCTCCAGTTGGAGAGGAGGGGGAACTTCAGTGCCCACTCGCTTTTCACTGCAAGTTCTTTTCATGTAAAACTTATTTTCCATGATTCAGGAGAAAACTGCCAGGAGACCACCAAGTCTTACAGATGGTCAAGTTTCAGGTGAAAGATCAAACTGCAGAAGTGTTTTACCCATCTTCACTCTTCCATATCTGCTCCCAAACATTCCTAAGCTTCTTTCTATCATTTTGTCCCCATCCAGCAGAGCTTGTCTGCAGGAGGACATGTCTGATGTCCCACATCATGGGACAAAGATCCCTAAGCCAGCACTCAGCCCAGCCTGCTCTGGGGATAGAAGCTGGATAGCTGTGCCCATGTCATGGTTCTGCAGGATAAGGATGCTGGCTGAGGAAATCATCTGTGATGGGGACACTGGAGGAGGACTTGTGAACCTTAAAGGACTCGGGAACACAACTGGGGGCTTTTGTTTAACAAATGAATTTATGGAAAAGCAGCAAATCCCAACCTGATGGGGGGATGAGTTGTAAGGGCTGGTCACAGGGGTGAGGAAGGAGCCCCTGTCGTTTCAGGGATGTGCTGCCCTGCCCAAAGGGTGTAGGACTCAGGATGGCACAGGACAGGACCTTCCCTGAACCCAAGTCTCTGTTGCTGGAGGAAACCACACCAGATAACACCTCTCAGACGGGGTCAAATTTCCCTTTAATGAATTAGGTCCTTTGCCTTGGCTTCTTTGCTGTAAATCTCTTCCAAAATCTCACACTGATGCTGATTAGAATTTTTCTTTAGAGCCAATTTATACTCATTTTGCATCTACCTCAGTGCTCTTCTTTATCCCATCCCTCCCTGATGTTTACTCTGATCTATTTTGGGATATATCATATCCCCTCACAGCGTCACTTTCAATAGATTAAAGTAATGAAGCTTTTTTTGTCACCCTTTCATAAGACAGGCTCTGCACTCCCTCAGATGTTCCTGTAGCCCCCTCTGCACCTGTTCCACTCTGAGTTTCGCTTTCTTGAGCCTGAGTGACTCTTTCACTATCACACTCATGCCTCAGTTTTTCTGTGCTTATTTAAATACATCCATCTTTTTCCTCCTTGATGATCATTGACTAACAAGCTCCCAAAGTGCAATAGAAAAATCTGTTTCTAATCTCTGACCCAGAACTGCTTGTCCCAAATAATGTGACTTTGCTCTTCCCGCTGTTGCATTTCATCCTATTTCTGCTGTTCCACTCGAGGCCCCTTTCATCTGACACAGTGTGAGAGCCAGGGTGACCTTTCAGAGCCTCCTGGCTGAAAGTGCACCAGGACTTCAAATAGAGCCTTCCAGGAGGTGCTTGGGCACGGTGCTGGAATAATTAGATTTGACTGACTGATGTAGGAACAGCTTCCTGATGTTTTTAAGCAAGAAAGTTGAGACTAAGTATGAAATCCTTTCTTCTGTTTTTCTGGAACTTCTCAATGACCTTTAATTGGAATCTGCTGTGCTGAGAAGTGCTTGACTCCTTGTTTTCCCTACACAAACCCCAGCAGATCCACATGCCAGCAAGTGTTCCCTTCAGAGGTGACATGTACCCCAAAAAGGGTTTGATTTTCATCTGAGTGCTGAAACAACGTTAGAAAAAAACACCTTCCAAAAGGGTAAAGTCAAGAACTTGATAGAAATGAATTGTTGATTATGTGCCCTGAAGGTAACAGTGACTTCTGCTTTGCTGACAGGAGACTGAAAAGTCTGATGCCAAGGAGGAAAAGTCAGATGCCATGGAAGAGAAGTCTGAGGCCACAGAGGAATCTGAGGCCCACACAGAAGACAAGGCAGATGAAGGGGCTCCTGAGGAGGCTCAGTCTGATCAGGCACCAGCAGAAGATCAACAGGTAGTTTTTCCTTTCTCTTGGTGCCATGAGGGTTTTACCTGTGCTAAGCACATGAAACATAAACCCACAGGTCCTCCCAGTGTGCCTGAGGGTGGGAAGACTGATGGAAGAGTAGTTCTGCTTTTGGTTTGGATGCATTTTCTTTGGTATCAGGATGCTATGATGCCTAAATAAACCTCCAGGGAACTTGGCTCTGAATCTGAATAACTTGAGCAGTTTCCCTTTGTCACTTGCTACAAGTTGTTTTTTCATTTTTTTTTAAATGATAATTTGGAACCAGACTCTAGTTATGGAGAATAATTTAGGACTAGACATCTGAGTCCTGCCTGTGTGGGAAAAAAAAATTGCTGCTGTCAATGGCCAGCATGTGCAGTGCTCATAAATCTCCTTGTTAATGTTTGCTGCAGATCTGACAGTGTCTTCTCCAGGCCATGCAGAACCCCGTGGGCACTGCAGGAATTGAATTTTCCTTCTGTGGGATCATGGTCTGACATCAGAGCACATCTCAGACTGCAGTGCAGTTTGGCATTTCAGGATGGGTTTATTCTGGCATTTAAGGACGGGTTTATTTTGATACTTCAGTGTCAGGTGACTCTTCCCAAGGAGTCAGAGCTGTTGCTGCATCAAGCACTCACACTTAGCAGGTTTTGTGGCTTGGAGATCAGACAGTCCCAGGGGAATATCTGTCACAAATGCATCACGTCTTCCATTAAATTATATCCAACCCCTTTCCATGTCTCAGTGCCACCAAATTGCTTTTCCCTTGGCTCTCAGGAGCAGCCCAGCACAAAAGTGCAGTGCATCCCCTGGCTGGGTTGGGTTTCCTGCCCTTCTGGCTGGCAGTGAGCTCTCATGTTTTTCAAATGAGAGCAGAATGCTGGAACACGTCTGCAAATGTGTCAAGCAGCTGTGCCTGAGAGGTTTGGCAGTGACATCATGCAGCACCACTCCTGCACAACCAGCACCTTGCTCCATTTCTCACAGAATGGGTTGGAGCTGGAAGTGGAAAATAGATTCTCCTTCATTTTTCCGGGAAGGGGAGTGGCAGAGGAGAGAGCACAAAGAGCATTTTTCACCCTGTTCCACCACCCACTCCCCGTGTCACCCAGGACAAATCCCTTCAGCAATGTGGCATCTGCCTCCCTTGCTATAGTTCATCCCAATTATCACTTCTGTTGGGATGGCATGAATCATTCTGTAGGAATTCTGGTATTCTCATTCACCACAGTCAGCACATAGAGGGCGAGTTTAGAAGAGAAGAACAACTTTGAGGCAGCTACAGTGAGCTGAATTGCACCTTTTGTCTCTGCATCTCATTTTATGCTTATAAGAGAAAGTTATAATAACATTTCCTTACCTGGCCAAGGTTTTATGAAGGTAAATACACTTTAAGACTGTCAGATTGCCATTGGAGTATCTCCATTGGATGTTAAATCCTAAAGGATACATGCAGTATCAGCACAAATATTGAAAGATGGCAGTTTTATGTTCTGTATCTGAATTAATCTGCCAGTGGGATTTTATATTGGCATTTTGGCCTTATTTAGCACTGTTTCAAACCATCTTCATGTGGGGTGTCACCAAGACAGCTTTTCTCCAGTGACTTTCAGGAGAAATGCCAGTGCTGTGGGAAAATTCTGGAAGAGTCTTGGTGAGGTGAAGTTACCTCAGCCTTTGCCAATGAGCACAAGACAGATAACAAAAATACCCTGGGACTGTCTCAGTTGTTGGGCTCCATGGAGGGTCCCAGGTTTCAGGAAGCTCCTCCAACACCTTGAGAGCAGGAATGATAGGGGATAGTCCATGTGGGTGTGTGTGGAGGCTGCAGCCCTCTCCAACTCTTCTGCTGCCCTTGCTGGGACACGCAGGAGTCCAGAAGCTCCAGGTTTTTGCCTCAGGCTGGTGTGACAGTGAGAGAGCCCAAACCTGTGAGAAACAAACCCCTGGAGGGAACAAAGGCATGGCACAACAGGCTGTACTTGACACACCTCACCTGAGACTCCTCAGGCTCCAGCAGCTCCAGCCCCTCATCCACACAAGCCCAAGAAGCTCAGAGCTGATACTGGAACAGAAAGTCCCTCACACAGATCCAGCAGTGGCAGGAACAGCTCTCAGCCTGGGCCACCAAGGGACAACTGCACTAGAATTTCTTTAGGCTGTGGAGTTTTTCTCCACCTGTTGCACATTTTCCTCCCCTAATCACTTCATCAAGCTTAGCCTTAACTTCTTTCTAATCTCTTTTTTTCAGTCCTAATCCTCATTCTCTGATGGAGAACATTGAGAAACCATTTTGTTTGGGTGCAGTGCCCCTCTTCCTTGCTTTGGCCCTATATTTTGGATTTTTTTGATTTCAAGACCATGAGCCACATGGTACGGGCTCTGGTGGTCACTAAATGTGCTGGCAATAACTTTTCTTTATTTTCACTATTTTAACTTCAGATTTTTCCTTGGAGGTTCGAATGTTTTTTAAGTGGTGCCCCAGTTAAGTCAGCTTGCAGCACAGATTAGGCTCCCTTCAGGGCAGAATTATTTTAGAAACATGTTAAAAATCATACAATAATGCAAGTCTGTATCCTGTCTCAGCAATTCCCCAGGCCATATATAAACCTTGGCACTGCAGCTCCCTCCCTTATCTCAACTCATTCTGTGCAGACTCGTATCAACCACTGATTTTTTTGCTCCTTCTCTTTGGGATTTTGGGTAAGATCAGCTCTTTTCCCCAACAACCATCCACCATTAAGTTCTATTCACTGCACATTTGTATTTTTTTCTCTTTTATCTCTCTCATCACTTCTGCTCAATGTACAGTCTCAAACCAGCTTGTATTATTCCTTCTTCCCCAGCACTGTTGAGCCAAGGCATCTGTTCCAGCCTACAACACTTAGCAGAAGCACAAGGCACATTCTGAGTGATGAAAACTAACACAGATAAGACTCTCTGTAATTCTGATTTAATTTGCATTTTGCAGACCAGCTGATTACCAGAAAAACCCACAAAACCTCCACCTGAGCCAGCAAACAAAACCTCAGCTCTAAGGCTTTGCTTGCCAATGAAGCAGGTTTGATTGAAGTAACTGAGAAAAAAGGGAGCTCGATTTAATGATTTTATAGCCCTTTTCCGACTTAAAACCTTATTTTAAATGTGCTTTGTGAGCTCATCTGGAGGACATTATCTCAAAATGAATCCACTGAATGCCACATAATTTTCCTAAACTCAGTGTTTAATTTCTGCTGTGTTTTTCCTGTATGACCTCTGCTATTTTGTCTTTGATTTATCTTTTTAACATTTTCTTTTGTATCTCCTATGTAGGAAAGCAAGGAAGAACATGCAGCAACAGGGGTAAGTGTACTTGGACATTTAACTTTCATCTTTTGTTTGTGTGCATTTAATTCCTTTTTAGCCCCATTGCTTCACTCAAAAGGGAGTAAATTCTTATTCATGAAACTAAATATAAATAATATTCTACTAGAGATAATTATTGGTCATATCATAGTCTTATTCTGTTGCAGCAAAGGTCTTCAATCATTAAAAAACTGTAAATGGAAGAAAAAATACCTTTCAGATTCTTCAATAAAATTTGCCAAGGGCTCCCAAGACAACTCCATCCCTGCCAATCAGTGACTCCACGCTGATGGCATTTGCAGTGTTGTGAGTGTGAAAGATCCATTCAGACAATTTAGGCAGTTCTGCTTGTAAAGGAGATATTTTCCTTGCCAGGATTTGTAAGGCCCAGGTGCAAATCCTTATACGCTTCTTTGCTTTGCCCAGCACTTCAAGTTTATGCCTTGAATATTTTACACCGTTCCCAGTAAAACTAAATACTACTTTGGGCTGTTCTCCAGTAAAACCTGCAATTATCGTGAGGGCACATTGACATCTTCCCACTTCCAAAATGCAGTCCCTGCCTGTATCTCTGTGTGCACACACCCAGAGCACTGTCAGAGCTGTGCCTGGTGCACCTGGCAGCTGAAATGGAATCCCAGAGTCATCAAGGTTGGAAAAGACCTTCAGGATCACCCAGTGCCACCATCACCATCCCCCCTAATCCATGTCCCCAAGGGCCACATCCAGACACCTCTGGGACACTTCCACAGACCACTCCACCACCTCCCTGGGACATTTATTCCAAGGCCTGCCCACTCCTGCAGGAAAAAAGTAATTCTGATATCTAATCTGAACATGCCGTGATACAATTTAAGGTAATTTCCTCTCACTCCTTCCCTTGGGATGTGGTGGAAGAGCCCGATCCCCCTCACTGCACCTTCCTGGCAGGGAGTTGTGGAGAGCAATGAGGTCCCCCCTGAGCCTCCTCTTCTCCAGATAAACACCCCCACCTCCTCAGCTGCTCCTCATAAAATAGGTTTTCTAGACCTTAAACCTCCTGTGCCCATGGGCAAAGTGTGAAGCTCCTGGTGAGGGCCAGCAAGGCTGGTTAGCTGCACCCTGGCACCACCAAATAACACTTCAAGCAAGAAAAATACCCTTTTTTTCTCCCTGTAAAAGTTAACTGACTTGAATTTTGAGCAGAAGCTGACGATGTTTGTCTGTGGGCTCGCCCAGCCGTGTTTCAAAGAGTGCTCAGGAAAGGCACCTTGGGCAAAAAGTGATATTCCTTTGGCACAAGAACTTCTTTTCCAGCTCACCTGTGTGGATATTCATATCACATCCCTGGTTTTGCAGGGATGATCCCTCAGTGCAGTGGTTTTTCCCTGAAAAACAAGGATTTAAACCAGGAATCTGATTCCAACAGGTCCATCCCAAGCATGTGTTTAAGCAGGATTTTACTTCACTGGCTCAGGTTTGACTCTTGTCCAGACAGGAGGTGTTTGAGAGGAAAACCAAATCTCTGTGCTGTTCATATGGTACCTGCAGTCCTGACTGGAAGCTAATTCTATATTATTTAGTTGGTTGATTGTGCCAGGAACAAATTCACATCACTTTTGCAGTCTAGACATTATATGAAGATGGGGCATTTTGAGATAAACACAGCAGGAGTGTCTTTGGACAAGAGTTTACTGGAAGAGAAGGAGCAGAAGAGCCCACAAAGCAATTTTCAGTTGTTTTTCAGAGTAGAATGACACTTCAAATCTTCCTTTACCCTTGAAAGACAATAAGCACAGATTGTTGTCTGTGTTGCACAAATTCAGGCTTTCAGATAACTGCTCATGTGGGTGACTGAAGCAGAGGGTTGTTGTCTTCAAATTGAGCCATTTCTTTGACATAAAAGAGACAAATAAGAAGTTTTGCAATGGAACCAATTTACATTATCTGTCTCGGAATGATTTTTAGATTATTCAAGAGTCCAGTTCCTGTGCTGTGAGTCTTTACTTGTTTGCTGCTCCAAGAAGTCAAATAATTAAAAATACTAAACTTTTTGTCATATTTACATATATTTCCTATTCTCATTTTGCTCTTGAGCCCTTATTGGCAACTCAGCCATGTACTGTGCTCTTACATTCCAGCACTTGCCTATTCACTCCACAGACTAAAGAGATGCTGAGATTAAATGCTCTATACATTAATTCTATTACTTAAATATTGCATTTACTAGAAACAGAGCAGTTGCAAAAGCAGAGCTCTGAATGTCAGAAATGTTTGTTTTCCCTTCAGTTCCTCTATGGTAACTACAACTATTTTGTCTGAAAAAGGGAGAAGAAGAAAAGCAGGAAGAGGGAGAAGAAAATGAAGAGGTGGAGGAGCAAGAAGAGTCTTAGTACAGTTCCCTGTCACACCTTATTTCTTGAACAGGTTTTCAGGTAACTATTGAGATACTGAGCACAGTTTCTATTCTTAGAGCAACATAAAAAAGAGGTCAGTATTAAGTGCCCAGTTCATAAGCCAAAAGTACTCTTAGACTCATTGCAGCTTCTCTTCCATGTGGAATAAGGATTTGTCCTTCTCCTCCCTTACTGATTTCACTGAAACTTTTAGGAGCTTCGTGTCTCAAATGAAGTCCTCTCTCAAATTGAGTTGAAAATTTAAAAAAAAATAAATTAATTAATGGTTAAGGGAGAGGAGCCTGACCAGAAATACAACACAATATAGAATTTTTCTTGTTACCTTAGGAGCTAAACCAAATTAAATTCAAAAGAGGAATTCCCTGTATAGGTGTGTGTGTGAGTGTCCAGCATTGCTAAAGTTCTGTGCAGTTCTGTGGTTTCAAGTTTTTATTTTCAGCTCTTCTTCTTCATCCCACTGTCTCTTCTGTGCACTGAAATACAAATCAGACAGTCACCTACTAGGGAAAAACTGCTGGCTTAAAAGAAAGTTGGAATTTCCAGCAGATTTTCCCTTGGGTGGTGGAACTTTCTCCCAGTCACAGACAGAAAGTGAAAAATGCTCTTTCTAGAACTAGTGGGACCCATAGAATCATGGAATGGTTTGGGTTGGAAGGGACCTTAAAGATCATCCAGTTCCAAAACCCTTGCCATGGGCAGAGAACCTTCTGCTGGAGCTCCATCCAGCCTGGCCCGGACTGCATTCCCAGCTCATTCAGACCTTGCTAAAGGTTTCACCAACCAGATCTGATGGGGCCTCCAGGGGACAGAAAACCATCACTTCTTTCACACTGCCTCCCCTAAACACAGATTCCTCTGTTGCATGGGAATTAATTCATCACACTGTTGCCAGTAATGTTCAGGCATGCAACATCACTAAAGGATTGCTGAGTTCTAACCTAGTTTTCCTTGCTTTTCTTCAGGAAGCACA
The DNA here is from genome assembly GCA_013400415.1 of Scytalopus superciliaris. Classification (NCBI taxonomy): domain Eukaryota; kingdom Metazoa; phylum Chordata; class Aves; order Passeriformes; family Rhinocryptidae; genus Scytalopus; species Scytalopus superciliaris. Next base: position 141,901 of record VXBX01005466.1, read on the forward strand.
AGCTGGAGCAGCCCCACCAAAGAAACTAAAATCCCTCTCTCAAGCAAACCACCACTCCCTTTTGTGCCTTTAGATTTATGAACATATAAATATATAACACTCTGTCCTCCCTGTGCCCTTTATATATATATTTGGTATTCCAATTGCCTGTTAAACTGGATCTTATGTCTGACAGATGGTATTTCAGTGGACTGTTACATGTTGGAATAGTGTTGTCCATGTCCCATTTTGACTGTGAGCTCCCCAGGGCAGGAACCATGTCTTTCTCCATGTTTATAAACTGCCAAACTCTTTGCTGCCACTCAGCACTCACACCAGGGATGTCTCCAGAGAAAAAGAAATTCAGCACTCAAAACTGCAAAGAGGCTTCCTGTACACAAACCATGTGAGTCACTTCTCCCTCAGCTGGCATTTGAAAATGATTGAGATTTCCATTGTGCAGCAGTTTAAATAAATGTGTTTTCTGTCATATCTGTTCTTTGTCCCCAAAAGTGTTAATTTAACCCTGCATGTAGATGTTTTCTCTGTTGTTGCAGACCATGCAAAGTCATGGAATTACAGAACTGTAGAATGGTTTGGGTTGGAAAAGACCATAAGGATCATCTCGTTCCACCCCCCTGCCATGGGCAGGGACACCTTCCACCAGCCCAGGTTGCTCCAAGCCCCGTCCAACCTGGCCTGGGACACTCCCAGGGATCCAGGAGCAGCCACAGCTTCTCTGCCCAACCTGTGCCAGGGCCTGCCCACCCTCCCAGCCAGGAATTCCTTCCCAATATCCCATCTATCCCTGCTCTCTGTCAGTTTGAAGCCATTTCCCCTTGTCCTGTCCCTCCATCCCTTGGGAATAGTCTCTCTCCAACTTTCTTGTAGCTCCTTCAGGTCCTGCAAGGCCACAATGAGGTCACCCCAAAGCTTCCCTTCTCCAGGCTGAGCAATCCCAGCTCTCCCAGCCTTCCCTCCCAGCAGAGCTGCTCCATCCTCTGATCATCTTGGTGCCTTCTCTGGACTTGCTCCAACAGGTTGATGTCCTTCCAAAATCATCAGCTCAACATGGAGCAGGAGCCAAGACTCCAGAAAATGCTGGGCACTCTCAGCAGGACAGCAGGACTCTGCTGCCATACAGATCCTTGCTGAGTTGAAATCTTGAGTACTTTGTGCACTTTGGGCTCAGGGAAGACCTGGGGATGTGAGACAAAGTGCAGGGAAAACAGCATTTGGAGAGGATGAAACAGCTGCTCCATGAGGAGATTGGAAAGACTCTTCAATTTGGAGAGAGAGCCAAAAATCATAAAGGCAGTGAACAGGATGAATGAAGAACTGAGTCAAGAGGTCCTGCAACACTATGAAAAAATTACTGGGCACAATGAAATTAGATCAGTTTAAAAGACATAAGAGAGAGTAGTGATGAGTCAAGAAATCTGGGAATTAGTTGTCACAGGATGTTATAGAGACTGAAAATGTCAAAGAGCCAGGAAGGTGTTGGGCAGTAGTAGGAACAGCAGGCTCATAAGTGAATACTACAGCCTGGGATGTGTCACCAAAATCCCTAACCCTATAAACTGTGGATGCTGGGGACTAGGGGCAGGAGGAATTGAGCACAGCAGCCCTGCTGTGCCCAAAGAGCTTTGCCCATTTCCACTGTCAAAGGCTGAGTACCAGGTTAGGTGAGCCACTGCTCTGGCCATTTCTAATGGTCCTGCAGCGTTTCCTCTTCCTGGGGAAAACGTTCCCCATCCCACCAGCAGCCAAACTGGGGTGCCAGTCATTGCTGCAGTGGTTTGGAGCAAAAGGCTGGACTTTTGGGAGTGTGGGAGACAATATGAACACAGCATAGTCAATCACTGGAACTGTGGTACATCCAACGTTTGTCGTGCAACAGCTGGTGTGTCCGTGGTATTCTTGGTGTATCCATGAGCTTCTCAAGGCTGATGAGCCACAGGCTCCACTTTCACCCCAGAACAAAGAGCCAGAGTGTGCTCAGTACCTCAGGCAGGCCCACAGGTTTTGTGCTTGACACAAAACCCACCACATCTTGTATATTCAAGTATTGTTAAGGCAGAAATACAGCAACCATCTTCTCCAGAGGGTATAATCTGGAAAGGCTGGGAGGGAATGTGAGGAATGCTAAGCCTCCCATGTGGGAGGGACGCTCTGCCCAGTCTTCAGCTGGTGGCTGAGGTGCTCAGTGTGTGGTGGAACAGCGGGATAGCGGATGGTCACACTCCCAGAGCAGCTCCTCAGGGCGTTCCTTGGGATCAGCAGGTGCTGCTCATCCTTCCTGCCAGAGGAAAAGGACGTTGTGAGTATGCAAAGGATAAAGTGGGAGCTGCTGCTGCTCCGTGATTTGAGCCATACCGTTAATTCTGCTTACATAAGCTTAATACTTCCTGCAGTAATTCACTGCCACTGGGCAAAGAATTAAGTCTTTTCTAACTACAGCTGAATGAAAACCAGTAGAACAGATCTGTGGGCTGTTGACTTCACTGCCTTTGGAATCACACTGTCTGCATTTTGATATCATTCCTATTTTACTGGGAGAAAACAACTGCAGCTGGTTAACACGGTGCTCCCAGTCCGCTGCGGAATCTGTGGATGCAAAATCATCCCAGTGCACCCAAGTTAAACACAAACTGCTTTTCTTCTGGTGACACTTTGGTATGTAAAGCATTTTCCTTGGATGATTGATGCTAGAAACTTCTGGTGTACTGAAACAAGCTAAAATTAGAAAGGCTTCAAGCAATGCTTCCTACAGATCCATATATGTCATAGGATGTGGCTGTTGGCACTTTGGAATGATTGATTGTCAAATTTAATGGGCTGCTGAAGTTTAGAAGAAGTGATTTCAAGTTTCATGGCAAAACAACTAAGTGGATAGGGTTAGTGAATTGTTTGTTTTCTAGGAAAAATAATGATTAGGAGCTTCATTGTGTTGCTGATGATAAAGGGCTTGGAATAGCAGGTCCAGGAGGCAACCTGGGCTGTGCTGCCCCTTGGATGAGAGAACTTTGGAGTCAGCAAATTGGGTCAGAGGTTTTCTCCTAAGAAAACTTGGAGTGAAATTCATTGGAGAGAAATGAAACTTTGCCAGGACAGTACCAGCCCCCAGTGGGTGTTTCTGGCCACCTTTCAGCCACCACATCTGTTCACCCACCTTCCAAGTAATAAAACTTGCTTATAGTCGTCTGCTCAGTGTGAGAATATCAGTGTTAGAGGAGAGAAGTCTGTTTATCTGCATCCTTTGACGACTTCAGGAGGCTGGAAATAGGCTTGACAAAGGATCTGGGAAGCTGAAAATTCAAGATAGCAATTTCTTCAGAGAGCAGATTGGAAGTTTTAGGTTTGATGTTCAATATTGCGTGTTGTTTCTGTCATTGCTACGCATAAAGCACACAGAGGGAACAACAAATCTCAGCTGACATTCATCTTAATGAGTTACCCTCTCAATTTAGCTCATGGGAAAGTAACTCATTGATTACTCAAGGTGTAGAGTTGGGATGACACATTTACCACCACAAATCAAGGGCAGCAGAGTCCCAGTTAGATGTGGATGAGCTGCTGCACATTCCCTGCTTCAGAACACAACAACTATTGGTTTCCATGTGCTGATGACTTTGTCACTGAATATTTTGGATCATTTAGGTTGGAAAAGACCCTTAAGATCACTGGGTCCAACCAGAAACTTAACACTGCCAATCCCACCACTAAACTGTGTCCTTAAGTGCCAACTCTGCACGTCTTAGAAATACTTCCAGGGACAAAAGTAGGAGGAGACTGTTGAGTCCTTATCTCAGGGGGACAAGGGATGAATTTCTGAGAACACCTGGAACTGCTTTAGTGGCCACAGTTTCTTTGAGGCACAGAACCTTTCTCTTTCAGGATGTTTGAATAGTGAGGAGTAACACTGTCACCAGGTTTAAGAGAAGCTGAGTTTTGATACCAGTTCATCCAACCCCATCTTTGACCACGGACTAGCCAGTTAATTTCCATGCATCTTACTTTCCCCATAAAAGTGAGAAAATACTCGTGGGAATAAAATCAAAGTACCAATGCACTGATTTAAAGGTGAAAGTATTAATTGCACCTTCTTCCTTTGAAAGGGTTATTTCCATTCCACTCTAAAAATGGTAACTTTGGGGTTTTTTATCATATTGATATCTGTCAGCTATCAAACCCACCTTCTTTTTGACATTACATCTTCACTGCTTTCTCACCTAACTCTCCTTTTGAGCAGCCTACAGAAGAAACAGCTGAGAGAATGGTCACCTTTCCTTCCTTGCTCACTGGACTAGATCAGAATTGCAAAAAAAGCCTCTTTGGGGATTCCTTTTAGGAAGTATCAGCCGTGTCTCCATTCCCTCAGAGTTTAACAAGCATTAACCCGTGTCACAAGCTGAACTCCAAAATATGCAAATGTTTGCAGTTGTTTGATCAAAGTCAGATTCACAACTTACACATTTCCTAAGCAGTATGTTAACTACACAATATATTCTCCAGTGAAAGGATGAGAGGAAACATCCTTAAATTGCTCCAGGGGGGGTTCAGATTAAATATTGGAATTATTTTTTTCCCTACAAGAGTGGTCAAGCCTTGGAATAAGTTGCCCAGGGAGGTGGTGCAGTCACTTTCTCTGGAAGTGTCCCAGAGGTGTCTGGATGTGGCCCTTGGGGACAGGGATTAGGGATGATTCTGGTGGTTTGCTGGATGAGCTTGACGGTCTCTGCCAACCTTGATTCTGTGATATTTTGAAGCAGAAGAGAACTCATCCCTGTTTCCTCCTTCCCTGAAAAAGTCTAGAGCCTATTTCTGACATTGCAGAGGCTACTTCTTGATGTTTATAATGAGGGATGTCACACAGAGTGCCTTCCCACCAGCCTAGCTGGGATTTTGCTGAGAGGTGTGGAAAAAAGCTGTTAGCATCCCTACTTTTTCAGCAGTGTAATCCCTCAGGAAAATGTAGCCCCAGGAAAAGGATTTTTTCCCCTTTATTTTTATTTTTTATTTCTCCTTAACTGTGTAACACCCGAGTGGGGATTGGTGGATCAAAGAAAAACCCTGCCTAGGAGGGTGGGCTGGTCATATCCCACCTCGTGCTGAGGCACAGCTGAAGGAGACTCCTGGGGAGGGTCATTCTCCTGGATCCCATCTCCTGGGTCATTCTCCTGGGTCCCTCCTGGCTGGGAGGTACCCACGGCTGGAGGGGAGCCCAGGGGAGCCTTCCTCCCATCGTGGACTCTCCCTGCTTGGCAGCTGGGAAGCACACTGCTTTCAGAGCTGGAATAAAACCTGTCCTGACACTCCTGCAAACCCATCTGGACTACAATATTTGGTAGTTTAAGATGACTTGGTGGCACAAGTTGGGGACTTGAGGCCTGTTCTCCTTTTTGTGCTGGGGGAATTTCACCCTTCCTGCTGAAAACGCAACCTTAGAGGGCTCGTTGTGACAAGGGAGTCCCAGCGAGCACAGGAGATGACTTTGGGACAGCCAAGAAGACCAATGTCACCCTGGCTTGTGTGAGCAGGACCAGGGCAGTGATTGTCACCCTGTGTTGGGCACTGGTGAGGCCACATCTCGAGTGCTGGGTTCAGTTTTGGGCTGTTCACAATAGACATTGAGGGGCTGGAGTGTATGCAGGGAAGGGAAGGGAGCTGGGAAGGGGCTGGAGCAGCAGGAGCGGCTGAGGGAGCTGGGGGGGCTCAGCCTGGAGAAAAGGAGGCTCAGGGGGGACCTTGTGGCTCTGCAAGGCCCTGCCAGG
>VXBX01005466.1:165808-176485 GCA_013400415.1 Scytalopus superciliaris
CTCTGCTTCAAAGATCGGGATCGAAGCCCCTCTCCAAGGGAAATCGGGCTCCGGACTGCAGACTCCATCCCCCTGGCACCATGATGATTGGCGCGAGGGGGAGACCGGTTTGATGGTGAGGAGATAGTAATAAGTAATAGTAACCCAGATTTAAAGTGTGTTTCACGTGGGAAAACGTTCTGGCAGCCCCACATAAAGCCCGGGATCACTTAGGACAAGTACAGGGCGACATTGTCCTCGCTGTCCTGCGGAGAGCTTGGATAAAACGCTTAAAGGGGAGAAGATCCACGAGGCACAGGTAAGTAATTAAAAAAAGGCATCCATTGGGTCTGATCCTGCCAACATTACTGTGTTTGATCAGCACTTTCAAAGCCAAGTAGTTATTGAGAAAGGATCTGCCAGCGTGAGGGCCCCACAGTTGGATTCCTGTTCCTTTGCTTTCTCCCTTAGCCCTGCTAATGAAATGAGGAGCTGGACACTGTCCCTGCCAGGCAGCCCTTGGCACGGGGCTGGAGCACTGAGGGGAGCCTGGATGGCTGTGCCGGGCTCTCTCTGCCCTGAGTGAGAACTCTGTGATGCCCAGGAGCATTTTCTCCCAAAAGTACCAGATTGCTTCCTTAATAGACACATAAATGCAAAGATTTGGTTCAACTGTTACATGGAGAGGGGGGGTATAAAGTTCCAAACACCTAAAACCAAAAAAGCACTGGGCTCACCTGCTCCATGCACGTGCTCCCCCAGCTTAAAATAGGGGGGACAAACCCATCGGGAAGGGAACATCCCAATAAGTCCTTATTCTTCAGTGGTATTGGCAGGGCTGAGCAGCACTCAAAGATTTAAGAGTGACATTGGAATATCTTTATTGGTAATTCTTCCCATTTGGAATTTATTTCTTTTTTTGGTACAATCATAGTTATCACTTCTCTGCAGCACTCTCTCTTCTTACTTCACATATCCTGAGACTGTTTCCAAGGGAGAAGAGCAAGATTCTCATTCTATCTGAAATACTATTTTCAGTTTTTTTTCTCTTTTTCATTAAGATGAGAAAAACAACATGCAGTGCTACTCGTAAACGAGGGTGCAATAAATAGCTTGTTTTGGGGACACAGACACATGGATACAATTTCAGAGGAATTGTGCTTCTGTAACTCAGGATAACTACTTTTGGAGTTCTGGCATTGACAGCAAGGGCTTAAAGAGGACATTCTCTGATTGCTTGATTTGTTTATGAAGATGAGAGGGTGGCTGTGAGTGGGATTTTATTCCTGTTGAGAACAATGAACCGCATGGGTTTACACAGGGTCAGGTTGCTCTGATTCATCCCATTGTGGACAATTGCTTATCTGTGGTGAGATCTGGAGTTATGACAAGTAGAACCTGGAGAACAGCAAGTAGAATAGTAATTGGAGGAAAATTGCTGATTCATTAGGCAATTCTTAAATAAGTAAAATATGCCCATCAGCATCAGCAACAAAAGGAAAATGGGGGCACTGTAGGAGTAGAGGGAGTATTAGAAGAAAAGAGTCTATTGGCATTGAAGAGAAATCCAGAAAGGCATGTTTAGTACACAGGTGAAGGGAGGACAGAGGCAGGAGGAGAAGCTTTTAGGCTGAATATTTGGAAAAAATTACTACCAAGATGAGGAATGGTCCTTTTGGGAGAACAAGGAGGGAGCGCCCCAGGGGTGCTGCTGTTTTCTCTGCCTGTGAGAGAGGATGCCCTTTGCTGGCTGCCTGCCAGCTGTGTTTGGATCACCTGTGGAAGTGGATTAAGTCAAAACTGTCCAAATATGCTCCTAAAAAGGACAGAAAGCACCTGCCCCGGGGGCTGGACTGTAATGGTTGTGTTTCTGGTTTGAACTCTGAAACTCTGGTTTGAACTCTGCAACAGGGCGCCTTCAGGCTCCACTGCAACGTCTTTCTCCATCCTGGAAAAGGGTTCTGACCTTACTAACTACCCAAACTGACATTTGTGTTGGTGTTTCAGAGCAAGGACTAATCCAGAGAATTTTTCAGGCAGCTTGAAAAAGCAAATTGGTATTTTAAAATAGAAGGAAGATTTCCTGACTTGGCTAAAGTCCCTGGAAGTACATTTCTTTTTTACTCCTCAGATGCAGCACTTCTTTGCTGTGACAGCACCAGAGCAGCTACACCTCTTGCCAAACTTTTTGCTGGTTTTGAGAGCAAAACTGCATTTTGGTCTGAGGATGCTTTTTGGCTTTTCCAGAGGAATGTGATGAGCAAGTGGTCATGGTTGGTTGAATGAGATCAAGGTGCATTAAGAGCTAATGATGATTTTTTTTTAATAAAGAGGAAGATACATCCTTTGATTCAGAAGACCCCTGTGCCACAAAATCTTCCCTCTTGCCATGATCTTTATTCTCCTTTAGGCATCAGCCATCTGGGTTGTCTCAGAGGCAGAACCCAGAGGCCATATGGACCTTTGGTCTGGGCATTTTAGTGATGGAAATCTCCACACCTGAACTGGGAGGACTGTTTTTGAGTGGATGAGACCTGCAAGTATTTATTCTTTTATTGTAATAACAAAGAGGCAGCTCTTTAATGAGTGAATGTTTCCTGCAAAACTCCTCCTGTGCCGTGTGTTGGCCCTGGGAGAGCTGCTGTGCTGGGGTTGTGTTTATACAATATGCTGGGTTAACCTGTGGTTGACCACTGGTACATCACCATCTGTGGTACAGAAAACACGATTCAGAGGAGGAAATTCAGTGGGAATTTGCCTCTGTGGGGTTAATGTTAAGGAGTTACAGCAGGTCAGGTGGCTCTCCTGGAAACTGTCTCATGATGGAAAGAGATGTGGGGCATGGAGGTGAAACTTTCAGGGGCTCTTATCAGTTGCTGAATTTTAACCAATTTATATTTTAATGTCTTTTTTTTTATCATGTTTTTTTCTTTCATTGCTGTGAAAAATGTTTCTTTGCTTATTATCACTGTACCAGTGCTTAGGCTGCAGTGACCATACTGCTAAGAATACAGTTGTATCTGTATACATCTTATAATTTATATCTGCATGGCATTTCATTAGGATTAATGTTAATCTGGAATTTAATGTATCACTCTAATAATTTTTTTTTCTCTAGAAAATTCACAACTTGAATTTCTACACTTCATTTCTACTCTTCGTCCTTTTTTTTTTTTCTTTTAATTATGTTTTGTTCTTGCCTTATTAAAACCCCAAGTGGTAAATAAAACCAGCCCAACGTTTTACAGAGAAGATTCAATCTGCTGTTGGAGTCACAGGGTCAATCAGCTAAATGGGTATTAGTAACATAATGACAGAACATAAGCCAGGCAACGTAGTAGGATTTGAAAATCCACAACAGTAATGCTCCTCTTCTATCTGTTGCCTAATTGATGGCTTAGGGTTTGGAGATGGGGACTCCTTCCCTGGCTCTGTGACAGAGTCAGCTCCCCAGCCATAAAACACTGTGGCCCTTCTGGAGAGCCAGAGCCTTGTTTTAAGCATGGAAAGCCCCTCTCTCCACACACCCCCATCAAGGCAAACCTGGGAAAGCTAAATACTCACTTCAGCAGCATTAAAAAAAAAAAAAAATACAAAAAAGCCTCCCAAAATAATCAAGACCAAAAAAGAAAGGGAAAAAAAAAACCCAGGGAGAAGATTTGGCTGCAAATAAGGTGCCTAACATCTCGGTGCTAAGGTGATAGAAGCAGAGGAACAATGTCTTGCTCTGTCTTGCTGATGGGCTGACAAGGAGTCACAACCCTGAGAGCAGAGGTTGGTGAGAGGTATCCAAGGGGGAAAAGTTTTCCGTGGTCTTAAAGTAAGGGCAGCAGAAAAAGTTCTTCCCTTGTCCTGCACCCTTTGTGGTTTCCCACCCTTCTTGCCTGCCAGCCTCGACAGTCTGGGCAAGGGCACTGTTAATACGTGTTGCTGTGAAAACCCCCCTCTGAAAAGCAGCATTTTAAAGTGAATTTAAAATTTCTTCATCCAGGAAGGAGATACACAGCATCATCACCTTGCTTGGTGTTCCTGGACAGTTCTTTCAGCTGTCTTTCCATAAAAACAGTGACCCAGGCACTGCTGAAGCCACAGCATCCTCAGAGACGTCATCTTGGAGAGCTCCAGGCTGGCCCCTGCTCCTCTGAAATGCCTGCATTTAGGAAAAAATAAATGTTTCCTGTCATACTTGACATTTTCTTATTATCTCTGTGTGCTTAATCCCTCCTTGTGTCCTGCTGAGCTTATGAGAAAGCAATTTGGGGCTTTATTCCAAGGAAAATCAGGAGTTAGCAGCTATTACTAGTACTTATGCCAGGGCACATGTTACTTTCAATGATTAGGAAAGAAAAATGAGAATAAAACTGCTGACTTCGACTGTGTAGTGTTTGAGGCTGTAACTCCTGTTTACACACTCCAGTTGTGCCTCTGTTTTTGGGTTTGCCTTGCCACAGCTGCTTGAGTCTCTTCACAAAGTGGGGACTCCTGCAGGTCATCTGTGGTTTGGATCATTCCCTGGCTGATGTTTGAGACCTCCATGCAAAGACAGCACCAACAGTTCACTGAACTCAGTGGCAGGACTGGAGCTTTGACCCAGAAAAGTTAACAAAACTGTATTTCTTTTAATTGATATTTTAAATCTGTTTCTCACGGGGACTCCAGACCTACTTACCTCTCTCTGCCTCAGGCCAGATTGCTTTTCCTGAACTGTATGGCAGATAGTCTTGATCTCTTGGTGCCCTTCAGATAATTACACTCATTAACAGGCCTAAAGGAGGTGTCAGATTAATTTTGATGGAATAACTAGGCTTTGGCACAGGAGTTGCCATGGCCCTTTCACTGTGAAACATGAGGGAGTTCCACAAGGCTCAATGGTGTGAACAGATTGATCCTAGACCTGACCTGCTTACCATGGCAGAATGCAGGAGGATATTGGTGCCACTTGTGGAAATAGGAACTTGCAAGGGAGAGAGGACTGAAGTTTGGCTGGTTTGGATAACAGACCTTGACTTCCTTCTTCAGAGGATCACAGAATGGTTTGGGCTGGAAAGGATCTCAAAGACCATCCAATCCCACCCCCTGCCATGGGCAGGGACACCTTCCACCAGCCCAGGTTGCTCCAAACCCCATCGAACCTGGCCTTGGACACTCCCAGGGATGGGGCAGCCACAGCTTCTCTGCCCAACCTGTGCCAGGACCTGCCCACCCTCACAGCAAAAAAGTTCCTCCTCATCTCTGGTGTGTTTTGAGGGCAAAATGCCCTTGCCAAAGCCAGGGTGCAGCTCTGACCCTCGCTGTGGCTGGCATTAGAAGTGTGGGAATGCTGGGGGTTCGGTGGGATCAATGGAATGCCCTGGGCTGGCTCAGCTGCACACACAGAAGTTCTGCCACCTGCTCTCCCTCGTTGCTGTCCAGGGCTCTGGCCTGGCTTTGGGGAGCAGGGGCTGAGAGGAGAAGAGATTGGAAAGTGTCAAACCTGGGTTGTATTAGTTACATCCAACAGTGAAAGGATTTATGCCTTTAGTGCAGCAGCTTTTGTTCAATGTAAATAATTTACGTAAAAATTGATGGTGATCTTCTGTATATCAATAGCTGAGAAAGCTCAGAGTATCCTGCCCACAAATCTGATACCCAATTTATGAAGAATAACTTTTGACAAACCTATAACCCCACACATTTAAATTGTTTTCTGGGACCTTTTATTATTTTATCTCTTTAAGCAGAAAAGATGCTAAGAATGTCAACCCCAGTCCAGAATACTTTGGTTATTCAGATGTGATAAACCTTGCCTGTCTACAGTTCAGAATGTACTCACATGTTGATCTCTATCAAATCTCATATTCCCTTTTAAGGTTTATAAGTGAACATTAAGATAGGTCACTGAAATAAAAACATTAATGAACAGAGAGCATTTTTCTACTTTGTCACTACATTGGAGAAAAAAAAGTAAATTAGAGATTAAGAGAATTTAAGAAGAAATGTATTTTAAAAAGAGTGAAGGAAACCAGAGGCAGTTTAATCCAGTAGTGTCTTACTTGGTCCAGGTTGCTGTACAGGAATTTAGTGGTTTTTCTTCTTCAGAATTTTGTAAGAGCTCCTCTTACATTTTTAGCTCTATTGTATGAAGAATTGCATGAACTTATTTTACCAGGCTGTTGCTTTCTCAAAGCTTTTAAAACAGGTGTAAAAAAAAAAGCAAAAAAGGGAATCTTGGTGCAGACAGATGAGGAGGATGGAAGGATGAGATTAAGGAAGAGGAGAGTTCCCAGGTTTTCCAGGTAACAAGTGACAGGATGAGAGGAGATGGTCTCAAGCTGAGCCAGAGGAGACTGAGGTTGGATATCAGCAAAACTTTCTTCCCCCAAAGGGTTGTCCAGCCCTGGCACAGCTGCCCAGGGCAGTGGTGGAGTCGCAGTCCCTGGAGGGGTTTAACAGGTGTGTAGATGTGGCACTTGGGGACAGGGGTTAGTGGTGGCCTTGGCAGTGCTGGAGGATGGTTGGACTTGATCTTAGAGGTCTTTTCCAACCTTACCAATTCTGTGGTTCTGTAAACCCACTGTCCTTCAGCTTGAGGCCATTGCCCCTTGTCCTGTCACTCCATGCGCTTGTCCAAAGTCCCTCTCCAGCTTTCCTGGAGCTCTTTCAGATCCTGGCAGGGGCTCTAAGTTGTTCTCCAGACTGAACAACCCCAGCCTGTCTCCATAGCAGAGGTCCTTCAACCCTCTGAGCATCTCCATGGCCTCCTCTGACTCCCTCCAACAGGTCCACATCCTTCTTGTTTTGGAGACCTCGGAGCTGGATGCAGTAAAATTGGGGTCTCGTGAGAGCAGAGCCTTTTTTTCATGTGTTCATTCCAGGTGTGTGCCAGAGGAGCTCTGGGCTGCAGACTCCCATGTTTCCTGGGTCTCAGGATTCCATGCAAACCTTGTTGGGATCTGTGCACAGCCATGAAACGCTGCCCCACTCAGTTTGAGCAAAGCCTCTAGGACGTGGAACAGGTAAGTTTTCTGGCAATGCCCTTCATAAAATATTTTGCAGTTGGAACAACAGGAGGTGGAGAAAGCTTTGAGATAATTAAAAACTGTGATTTCTGACTCAGATCAGAGAGAAAAATCAAGTATAACATCATGCAAAAGGACTTTCTGTAGAACCAGAAAGATTTATTCTGATGCAACAACATTGGATGCAGTTTGAAATGACCTCTAGAGCAGAGATTGGTTGCTAGTAAATCTCCATTGCCTTCTGGCCATCTGCTCTAGACTTACTGTTTCCTTCATATTAACACCTCCAGGACTGTTCCATGGAGATATGTGCATGCAGGCTGGAAATCTTGAGTCACAGACTGCATTATTTGTCAGGGGCAGGCAAAGGAGGAAGGATACAGTGGCAGATAATTTAGAAATCCCAGCCCTGGTCGCCCCCAACCTGTGCTGGTGTCTCTGCTGCAGAGCAGGAGAGTTTAGTTGGATGATGAGGGTCTTGAAAAACGCAGTCACAGCCTTGTTGTCCTGTTGAAATATAACAGAAGCTGCTTTTCCATATGTTCTTCAGATACAGTAGCTGTCCCAGGCATTTGATTCACCCAGGAATCTAAACCTGCTGTTCCCAGGTGGGGTGAGGGGCGGGACTGGGGGCTCAGGATATCAGGGGTAAGGAAACAATAACAGGTTTATTTTATTCCCTGATACAACAACCAACCTGCCTGTGAGTTTACCAGGAGAGGGGAGTTTGGGGAGCAAGTCCAGAGGAGGCACCAGAATGGTCAGAGGGTGGAGCAGCTCTGCTGGGAGGGAAGGCTGGGAGAGCTGGGATTGCTCAGCCTGGAGAAGGGAAGCTTTGGGGGGACCTCAGGGTGGCTCTCCAGGATCTGAAGGAGCTACAAGAAAGATGGAGAGAGACAATTTCCAAGGACTTGGAGCAACAGGACAAGGGGGAATGGCTTCAAAGTGACAGAGAGGAGGGTTAGATGGGAAATTGTGAAAAAATTCTGGGCTGTGAGGGTGGGCAGACCCTGGCACAGGTTACCCAGAGAAGTTGTAGCTGCCCTATCCCTGGAAGTGTCCAAGGCCAGGCTGGATGGGGCTCTGATCAACCTGGGCTCGTGGAAGGTGTTGGAACTGGATGATCTTTTATGTCTCTTCCAAACCAAAGCATTCTGTGATTCTGTGTTACCTGGATGGGTAAAACAGCTGGGGAGGCAGAGTGAGGTGAGACACCAAACTGGGAATGCCCAAGGTACTGCTGGTATGATCTGGGTCCTCCAAAAATGCCTCTCTGATGAACGGCAAGTATTTCATTTGAGAAAAAAAAGAACAGCATTCCTGCCAATCCCAGATAAACCCAAATTTGGGGTTTGATGATTAAGCCAGTGACAAAAGCTGGTTATTTTCCAGCTTTCACACAGTCAGAACCAAAGGAAGTGTGGGCTTCTTATGCAGGGCACTGCCCACCCACTGGTCCTTCCACAGGGACCTGCTGTGAAAGGAGACACAGACATAGGGGCCATTTGCAATATCTTTTACAATTTACATGCATTTATAAACGTTTGCATTGTGTGTGTGTTTATATATGTGTACAAGGTAGGATGCTTTGTACACAGACTGAAAAAGAAGAGGGTCTGGCTCTGGATAGGCAGAATGGGAAAGCTGGGAGGCTGCTCTTCCAGCTGTCCAGAACAGGCACATTTATCATATTTTTTAGATCTGAAAAGATGAAGTAAATATGGTCATGTCACAATAGTCTGATTCTACTGAAATACTGTAAAACGATGGTTTGAGTTCTGGTTTCCTGCTCTTGAGTATTTGTGAGAAGGTTTTAATGGGTTTTGATAGAAAATTGGTCTCAGTGGCCTTCTTAGTTCAGTATTTGAAGGACTTTGGTTTGTACAAGTTCTGAAATTCCTGTGACAGAGAAATATCAGACCCTCAAAGAGTCTCTGATGGCAGCTCTTGTGCAGCTCTGTTGTCAACCTCAGAACATCATCCTCTCCTGAAAACAATATTCCTGTGCTTCCTCCCAGGGCACTGAGGAACATGAGAACAGATGCAGAGCAGATTTTTGTAAAATCTTTTGTGTGTGAGTGTGTGTGTATATATATATATGTACGTATGCATGCATATGTATAATCTCACACAATTTTACATATGAATTTAATTAAAGCGGTTTTAAAGTTAATTACAAGATTACTGTGAGCTATACATACAGGAAAAAACAGATCTGAGGAATACTCTATTTGAGGATAAAGTTAATTTAAATTTAAGTGCCAGAGGAAATGTGAACTCCTGAAATATTTTCAAAATTCATTAGTGAATCATTGCAGAAATGCATTTCAATGTGGGAGGAATTTCAGTAAACTGGGACTCCAGTTCTACTTGTTTCATGCTTTTGAGAATTCCAACTGCAGTTAATGGGACTATTCTTATAGGTAAAATGAGCTGGATTTGGTTCCAGGAACACCTGGCTGGACTTTCAAATGAACTTAAAAGCCTGCAATGCAAAACCTTTTATTGCTTGGGAAAGGGAATTTGAGCAGAAGGAGGGCATAATGTGATTTGGGGGATCTACAAAGAACATTCCTGGTCAGCAGGCAGAGATCAAATTTCCATGAAATCTACAGCTCTAGGGATGGTAAACCTGTTTTGCTGTGTTTTCAGATGGGAAGCCAAATCCAATTCTTTGTTAGGAAAGGGGAAGGTGGAAGGTAAAAATTGTCCCATCCTAAAGCTCTGAAATAGAGTTGGTGGAACTAACTGGGCCTTTGAGCTACTGACATGAGTAACTGAAGTATCAAACCCTCCTGGCCAGGTTAATTTATGCAGATGTGTAATTTTTTTGGCACTGTGACCTTTTTGGGTTTCCTTTGAAAATTTTTCTCTCTCAGAAAATTAGTACTTTTAACCCAATGTGCAGCACATTAATCTGTTTACAAGGATAAATTACTGAACTTGGTTGTTGTTGTTTGGATGTCTTTCACCTGAAGAGGAGAGGGGTACAGGACAACCCCCTGCTCACCCCAGCATATCCTAGTGAGTCACTTAAACTCTGCACAAGCTGAACCATCCAAATAATGTGACCCATTGCTGGTTTTCTTTTCTTTTTCTGCACAGCTGACCCAGCTTCAAATATGTGACTCATGGCCCCTCCAGCAAAAAGATCAGGAGCAGTTTCTGGGTTGATGCAAGAGCCCCACAGGACAGGAAGACCATGAGGATGGGAGGAACCTGGCTGGGTGTGCCCCTTGGACACTTGCTGGCTCTGGGACATAGGCACAGATGGAGAGCCATGGTATTTAAAAAATCCCTGTTGTTGTTGTTGTTGTTATTCTGTGTCACCTGACATGGACATGTATCTGCTGCTTCTCCACTTGCTTTCTTGTGAGAGTCCTGGTGGGTCTGAGTCGTGGTTTGTAAGATGATGAAAATGGGGAGGAGCTTTGAAGCATCAGCCAAAGTAACCTGGATGTGCTTTGTGTGGATTTCTGAGGATATGCTGGCTCGGAGGGCAGACCCAAGTAAGCTTGAGTGTGAATTTGATGGCCAGCAGAACATCTTGTGGGGATGATACGGGGAGAAATGAGAGTGGAGGAGTGCCCTGAAACAGGCACCTTCCAATTAGAGATGACCTGGATTTGAATCCCCACGCAGGGGGTTTGGTGCACAGCACTGAAAGGAACTGGTCATTGTTTTTATTCATGTGCTGTTC
>VXBX01005466.1:183616-247562 GCA_013400415.1 Scytalopus superciliaris
GTAAAGGACTGAATTTGGACCAAGGGTTGGACTTGATGATCTCGGAGGTCTTTTCCAACCCGATCGATTCTATGATTCTGTGAATGCCTGACCTCCCTTTCTGTGAAGAAAGTTTCCCTGATACCCAACCTAAACCTCCCCTGGTGCAACTCAGGGCCGTTTCGTCTTGTCTTGGTACTTGTTGAGTGGGAGAAAAGATCAACCCCCACCTTGCCACAACCTCCTGTCAGGGAGTTGTGGTGAGCAATGAGGTCCCCCCTGAGCCTCCTCTTCTCCAGACTGAACCCCCCCAGCTCCCTGGGCTGTTTTGAATAAGAATATATTAAATGAATAATTAATCACTTAAAATACGAGGTTATCCTGCTGGAAAAGGTGATTTAAGAAGAGTAAATGATTGCATGTAAGGCAAATTCATTTATTTAAACAGAACCACTGTGCTAGTGAGTTTATATGTATCAGCTAAATGAAATTAGCTTTTGCAGCTTAGGCCTCAGATCATGAATTTTAACACAATCAAAACAGTATTAGTGGCCTTTTGCCAAATTATGTGTATTTTCCTATGAAAGACCATCACAAAATGAACAGAAATGTAACTAGAACTGTAAAAACAATACTGCAGTGTACATATACTTATTTTTTCAATTTTGTATGGGCTAATAAAAGAATTCAGGCAGTTTGGGGGCAGTTTGTCTGTAAAAGCAGAGCACTACCCTACCCTAATATTTTTATGTTTTCTGGGTCAGAAGATCATTACATCTGTTTTTTAGGAATAGTTTTGAATAGGCCAGCTAAAAGTTACTCCCTTGCTTCTCATTTCAACAGGGAGAAGTGAAAAAATCAACAGAGCTGTCATAGAGTTGGTTAAAATTGTGCATCTCGACACACTTTATTTCTTCCAAGATAATTTTTTGAACACAGAAAAACGAATGCATTTTTTTCACAGCTCTAACTCATCAACCAACATATTCTTAGTTTAGGGTAGGATTGTCCAAACTGTGCATGAAGGATTTGGTCTCACAGCTCCTACTGAGGAGGTATGACCCTCTTAGGCACTTTTGGGAATACAGGGTAGGTTTTTGTAAGGAAACATTTGCCTTCTGTCAAGGCTGAAGGGAACACAAGGGCTAATGGTCTGTACTGGAGCTGACTGGAATGCTGCTCCTCTTGGATTTGTGCAGGTGACTGTGTAATGGTGACATGAAACACGTGAGAATGTTTGCATTATTTGCATAGAACATGGGAATGTTGAGCTAACTATTCCAGGGAGGATGTTTTAGTAAAGCATTTTGTTACCACATCTTTGTGTGTTCACTCATCGTTTTGGTTATGGATGTGTTAATATTTCGGGATGTGCTCAAGTTAAGGGGCTTGCTCCTTTTCCAGTTAAAATTAACAGGACCTTGGAATCATTTAGGTTGGAAGAGACCTTTAAGATTATTGAGTACTGCCAAGGCCATCACTAACCCATGTCCCCAAGTGCCACATCTGCACAGTTTTTAAATCCCTCCAGAGATGGAGGCTTCACCCTTTCCCTGTGCAGCCTATCCCAATCCTTGACAACCCTTCCCATGAAGAAATTCTTCCTAATATCCCATGTAAACCTCCCCTGGCTCAAATTGACATTTCATCCCATCCCTGTTCCCTGCGAGCAGAGCCTGACCCACCCCCCCTGCCTGGCTCCCCCCTCCTGGCAGGGCCTTGCAGAGCCACAAGGTCCCCCCTGAGCCTCCTTTTCTCCAGGCTGAGCCCCCCCAGCTCCCTCAGCCCCTCCTGCTGCTCCAGCCCCTTCCCAGCTCCCTTCCCTTCCCTGCACACGCTCCAGCCCCTCAGTGTCCCTTCCCTGAGATCCCAGACCCGTCCCCAGCCCTGGGGGTCACTCAGCAGTGCCAGCACAGGGGGACAGTCCCTGCCCTGGGGGGACTGTCACAGCACCCCCAGAACCTTTCCCACGGGACACTTTTCATGACCCTCTGTCCCAGTCTGGAGCATTCTTGGGGTTGTTGTGACCCAAGGGCAGGACTTGGTCCTTGGACATGTTGAGTTTGAATCTGAAACTGCTGAATTTTCTCCCCTTCCTTTGGGAATATCAATGGAATTGAAAAATAAATTAAATTTAACCAGAGCTGATACCTTTTGGAAGAAGAAGATCCAGCCTGAAATGATTTTGCCTGTGTCACCACAGCCAGCACTGTTCCCTTATCACTTGAAAAGAGGAATGTGAATAACTGAAGGCCATCAGATTGTCTGCTGAACACAAGCAGTTATGAACTAAAAGCCATAAATAGAAAAGTTCTCCCTTTTATCTTTTGTTTTATCTCTGCTTCCTCCTTACCTTTCTGATGTATTGTGCGTGTTTGTTTTAAGCTGCACTTAAATTCATTATTTCATTACACCAATATATTTCTAGAAATATCTGCAAATATCACAGTGGATAGAGGAAACAATCTGAGTCACAGGACTTAGACAGATGCAGTCACAGGAGAACCAGCCTGAAAAAACACCCTTGAATTTGCACTTGTTCTGGCAGAGCAAATAGAGATTTATTTTTTTTTCAAAGCCTGGTAATACAGTGAGTTTGATGCTGTTCTTCTAAAAAGTTCACTCAAGTGCATTTTCACTGAAAAATGTAATTGGGCAATTTCAGTGGATGAGAAACAACATCTGACGAATTCGAAAATGCATTATTTTTGTGGGGGGAAAAGTATAAACGCGAGTGCCTTCTTAGAATCTCTCCCACTGAACCATGTACACAACATGCCTTGCGTTCAGCTACTGACCTAACCCGACCTTGTTTAATTTCTGACTTTGAGCGCAGACATGGAGTGTCATCAGCTTCCCATCCCTCAGAAATCACAGTTACAATGCCACAATTACACTCGCAAACCGCTGCAGGCACAGAACGTCATAAATTACTTATGTGGTGTGATTTACACCTCCAGCTTGTAGATCTTCCAGGCAGCTCGCTTGCCTTCATGTTTAATTTAATTATTATTGCTGAAACAGCAGTTGTAAGTAAATGTTTGACTCGAGTACATAAAGGGACCTGCAGCTCTTACATGTGTTTCTGCTGGTAAAGGTTCAATGAGGGAATTAAAAAGCAGAGCGAGCTGAGCCGGGAACGGGAGCGGGGCCGTGGGGTGGGAGCGATGCTGTGGGATCCTGAGGTGAGGACAAGGGGAAACAGCAGCTCAGTGCTGAGGGTGAGGGTGTTTGATGCCCCTCTGTGCCCACCTCAGCCCATTTTGGGGGTGTCAGCTCCTTGTGCTGAGGCTGAGCCCTGAAAGGGTGACTCTGGCAGGAGGTTTGGTGCCCGAGGCCACTGGGACTGAGCCTTCTGCAACGCTGCTGAAGAAAGTGCTGCATGGGGTAGGGAACGAGGGAGGACTGGAAGCTTTATCCCATAAATATATGAATCTTTACTATATTCCTGAGATCTTTCAGTACTCACCATTTCCCGAAGCTTTTATGGCACCTTATTTTGTACACAAGTGTCGCAAAGGAAAGACCAAACATAATGGTTTGGGCTGGAAGTGACTCCCTAAAGGTCATCTAGTCCAACACCTCTGCCATGGGGAGCATCATTTTCAACTCGATCAGGCTCCTCAGAGCCCTGTTCAGTCTGGCCTTGAATATTTCCAGGGATGGGGCATCCACCATCTCTCTGGGCTACCTGTTGCAGTTTTTCATAGAATCACAGAATCGATTGGGTTGGAAAAGACCTCCGAGATCATCAAGTCCAACCCTTGGTCCAAATTCAGTCCTTTACTAGATCATGGCACTCAGTGCCACGTCCAATCTCTGTTTAAAAACCTTGAGGGACGGTGAATCCACCCCCTCTCTGGGCAGGCCATTCCAATGCCTGATTACTCTCTCTGTAAAAAAGTTTTTTCTAATATCTAACTTAAATTTCCCCTGGCAGAGCTCAAGCCCGTGCCCTCTTGTCCTATTGCTGACTGCCTGGGAGAAGAGACCAATCCCCACCTGGTTAGAACTTCCCTTCAGGTAGTTACAGAGTGTGATTAGGTCACCTCTAAGCCTCCTCTTCTCCAGGCTAAACAACCCCAGCTCATTGTAAAAAAACATCTTTCTCATATCTAAGTCTCAATCAAACCCCCTTCAATTTAAACCTTCTGTGTTATCACTGCATATAAATCCCTTTCCAGCTTCCCTGTACCCCCCTTTCAGGTACTGGGAGGGACTGCCCCTGGAGATTTCTCTTCTCCAGGTTGAGCAGCCCCAACTCTCCCAGCCTGAACAACAAGTTTACTGCTCCTCTATAAGAGAAAGCCAAAATACAGCAGTGATCCATTACTCTGCCCCAGAAAGAGAAATGCAATATCAGAAACCATCTCTGCCAGAGACTTTACTTAACTGTAAAAGGGCAGCTTTCAGTCACACACTCGGTATCACAAATACACCACAGAGAAGACATTGATTAAAAAACCCAAAACCTGCCATTTCTGCTTGGTGATCTTAACTGAATGCCCAGAGGGAGCAGTAAGATGTCAGTCACAAGGATGTATTTCATGAAAATGCAAAAAAAAGGAAACATCTCTTCCAATAGAACACCTCCTGTTATGGTGACAAGCTGCTCCCTCATCCTGGCAATGTCAGTTTGGATCCTGCCTGCAGGTCACTCAGGGAATAGTCATTAATATTCTATTTTCAGAGGTGTGTTAAGGTTCCTCATAACTGGCAGCCTTGCAAAATCAGCAGGAAAGAAAGAAAAGGTGTATAATTTCATAGTCCCATGGTAATTTTCCTGGCTTTATCAGGGAAGTCCTGTGGGATTTGGAGTCCTGGACAAGGCACTGCTCATCTGACTCACTGTGCACTGGCTGAGAGGTGTTGAGCACACCAGTTTTTTTCTGGATACGTTTGCACTTTGCCTGAACTCCTTGAAGAATCTGGCTTTGCCTGTAAAGCTCAGGAGGGAGTCTAAAAACATGACCTTAAGCAATAATGAAAAATGTAATAGTGATTATGAGCGTAGAGAATGATGTTTACATTTTCTTGGCACACTAACATGCACTGAAAAGTTCTTTAGAATAAACTGAGGGATAAGCAGAGCAATTAAGCTGTTTGGACCAGAGACAAAGCATTTCTAAAGCTAAAGAAAATGTTGCCAGGGGAACTGATGTATTAAAGAGCACTAAAAATTTCCTTCTCAGATTTACACTCCTCCTGACAGCACCAAAGCTGCATCTTCTGTCATTCTGTGATAAACTTTTCTTCATGTTGTCTGGACTTTATGATGAATGTCTTCATCTTCACTCCCTGAATGATGACATTTTCATTCTACCAGCTACAACTACCACTGATTTCGGTGCTGGAGAGGAGAAATACACCTGCCAAAGGGGAAACATGGAATGTGGTTCACAAGGAGTGCTGGCAGGAAAGTACTGGAGAACCACATTCCAGTTGTGCAGATCTAAAGAAAATAAGTGTTTCATGCTGTGGCCTCCTGTGTGTGAAAGTCTGGAGGAAGGTTATAGCCAAAACTTTCCTTCTTCAGGGCTCACAGCAATCCTTCACACAGCTATGGCTTTATAATAATCAGCAAGGGAAAACAAACCTAAATGAAAAATCAGATGAGCTATATTTGTATTATGAAGGTTTTGAGAATTTATCCAGGCCTAGATTCATGGCAGCATCACTTCATGGATCTTCAGATCAAGACAAAGATTACCTGCCTTTCTAGGAAAGAGAGAAAACAGGATTCCTCAAATCAATGAAAAGCATCTTTTACTGGTGGGATTGGTCCCAGCTAACCTTTGCAGGCTAAACCAGAAAATCCAGTCTAACCCAGACTCTCAGACTACTCTGGAGTCAAAACAAGGAGGGAGGCTTGCAAGCACCCAGCTTGCATGGAGGATGAAAGCAGGAAAGCGTCTCCAGAGCCCTCAGGCCCTGCACGGTGCAATCAACATGGGGCAAAATGCACCTCAACATGCAAATGGCAAGGCCCTGTTATTTCTGGAGATTTTCCTCTGGGATTCTGATCAGGGGAAAATGAGACTATAGTAACAGATTAGTTAAAAGATTTTAAAAATTTGTGAGAGACAGAGAGGGGCTTGTGTGTCTCACTTAGACCTCTATAGCTGATGCTGATAAAATCTGTTTTGAGTGAGAAACATGCCTTGCAGAGCACCAAATATTTTGGCAAACAGTAGAGAAAAGGAGTAAGAGCATAGAAAGAGGGAAGAAACACAGAAGCAGAGTTGGAAAAGTTGCAGCTCAGCATCTCTTTGGCCTCATTTGCTACTGGAGAGCAGCATCCTGTAGGCATCAAGATAGACAGTCAACTCAGCCACGAGGGCAGCTTGTCTCCTGCCTTGGTCTTTCCTGGATGTTTCAATTCTGCTCTTTGTGAGAGAAAAGAAAATTTATTTTTTTTAATAGGGAGCCATTTCTAAAAATTCTTGTAATGATAAAACCACTTTTCAAGCCCATTTTCATGAAGAATTTTATTCCTGTTTCTAGCACTGACCTCAAATCAGCCTTAATATTTGAAGTGCCTACTTTAAGTGCCTTTTCTCTGCTGTTCTGATGTTCACATCATCTGGTCATATTTTCTTTGACTCAACTAAATAAGCCAAAGTCCAGCATGGAATTGTAGGGCCTCGTGATTCTACAAAGGAAGGTCATAAAATGCTGTTGATTTTCCATCACAGCATCATAGAATGGTCTGGGTTGGAAGGGACCTTAAAGACCATTCAATTCCAATCCCCCCCCATGGGCAGGGACACCTTCCACTAGCCCAGATGGCTCCAAGCCCTGTCTTGGACACTCCCAGGGATGGGGCAGCCACAGCTTCTCTGGGCAACCTGTGCCTCACAGGGAAGAATTTTTTTCCTGTTATCTAATCTAAACCCTTACTCTCTTTCAGTTTGAAACCATTCCCATCATGACAATTTGTCCAATTCTCCTGTGAGGGATAAAAAAGTGACACTCATGGCCCCAAGGGCAATGATAGGAGGCTCCCAGGAAGTCCATTTCCCTCAGAGCTTCTTGCTTGGGATTGCACAACAAGCTGGGCAGACATATGTTCCAGACTAGCACACCCCAGAACAAAAAGTGGGGGGGGCTGCCCCAGCAGTTTACACACCACACAGAGAGGAGTTTGGAAGGGCTGGGGGGAAAATCCTCCTACTCACAGGCAGAAGAAAAAGGAAAGATTGGAAAGAAGTGTCTAGAGGAACTGGAGTGGGAGGTAGGAATCTGCCTGGTGTGCAGGCTGATGATTCACAAAATGATTTTCCATTTAAATCAGAGTGGTAAACTTAGGGCCTGGTCTTTTGAACAGCCATGGGCATGGGTAGCCTTGTGCATGCACATTGTCTTCAGCAGCTGGGGATTCAGACACTTTTATCATGCCAGCAAATGTCCTATCCCACGCCCATCCCAACCAGTGCCAAAGGTTGCATTCATCACAATATCACAGTTCATTAGGCAAGTCAAAGCAAGAAAGGAACTAACAAGGGCAGTAACAAATAATTAATAAAATAAAAATGCATGTGCTGGTTGCCTAAGCAGCCCCAGGGAAAATAAAGGATGTTTGGGTCCATTCAGTGGGCACCATGTTCACCCAGGAACATCTCAGCTGATGGAGCCAAGCCAGTGAGTGTGTGGGTGGGGGTGAAGGCTCTGCTGATGATTCCCACTGGGGTCAGATCCAGAGCAGGATATAACCACAGTGGATGCTCTGGGCCATGACTCACCCAGTTCCCACTGTGGCTTCAAGCTTTCTCAGTGATCTTGGAGGTCTTTTCCAACATAAGCGATTCTGTCCCCTCTCCATGGAGGGGATGGCAGTGAAATGGCTGTGATGGGGCAGCAGCTCAGGTGCAGTAACATGCCATCCAAAGGGACCTCCACAAGCCTGAGGTCTGGGCCAACAGAAATACTGTGACATCCAGCACAAAGAAACACAAAGCTCTGCATGTCAGACACAACAGCCTCAAGGTATGAGCCACGGTGGTCCCACCTAAGTGACAGTGGGTGGAAACCTCAGTGAAGAGACCTGGGTGAAGTGAGCATCAGGGTGAACACAAGCCAGCAGTGCACTCTCACTGCAAGCATGGCACACCACGTACCAGGGGACATTCAAGAAGTATGGCCAGAAAATTCAGAGAAACTGTTATTCTCCTCCACTGGAGACATCTGGGAATCTGTGTGTGTTTTTTATGCCCCTCAGTTCAAGCTGGATGTGGGAGAAGCCAGAGATGGTCCAGTGGCAGGACATCAAGTGGGCCAAGGTCTAGAGCACAGCACGAGTGAGGAGATGCTGAGGGAGCAAGGCTTTGGTCTGGCACAGAAGGGGATAAAGGTGATCTAACACCAGGTTCAGTCTACCTGAAGAGCAATTAGAAAGATGACAGAGCCAGTCTCTTCTGAGTAGTTCTGTGAAAGTTTTAAAAGCAGCTGTTATCCTTTCCAAAGCATTTTTACAAAGAGTTATTTATATTAATTCAGGCTAAAAATCCAGTCAATCCATTTTAACCTTCTGCACCTGTCCTGCTTGGGCAGAGATGGAATTTGCTTATTAGATGTTACCCCTTTGCTTGCACTAGCTTTACTGGGACATAACTATACAGAAGGTATTTCAAGAATACTGTTACGAAAGTAGGGCTGTTGGTGGAACAAGAATGTGGGATTTTAGACTTTGAAAAAAAAAAACAAACAAAAAAGCAACAAGAAAAAAATTATAACTGGTCAAAAAAATTCTTCCTGGAGGTTTCATAAGTATTTTTTTTTTAGCAAGTCACGGTGGTATTTTTTTTCTAATAAAGCAAAGTTCTTTAAATTCTTTTCAGAAATTAATCCCAATTCCCCAAACGCAATGTTTCATTACCCTTTGTTGAAGAACCTTTTGATTTTGAGTTGTCATGGCATTAATTTCTACTTGCTAGAACTGTTACTGTGCTTAGTAGGGAATATATTTCAGGAAAGTAGCATGTCCCTTCTTTACTATACAAGCTTCCCAGCAGATGGAGTCATCATAAAAGTCTCCAGATGTGTCACATCAGTTCAATTCATTGGCCGGCAATGATGTAAAGTGCAGGATGCAGTTCAGCTCTCGGAGGAGGAGGAAGGCTGCAAGAGCATCTCATCAGCCCTGGACATCAGGAGGAGATTCTTGACAGAAAGGGTTGTCAGGCCTTGGAAGGGGCTGCCCAGGGAGGTTTGGAGTGCCCAGCCCTGGAGGTGCCCAAGACAGGCCTGGCCGTGGCACTCAGTGCTCTGGGCTGGGGGACAAGGTGGGCATCGGGCACAGGGTGGGCTCCCTGGGCTGGCAGGGCTTTGCCAGCCTCAGGGATTCTGCCACACCCAGCTCCATCCCCGGCTCTTGTCCCCTGGATGGGCCTCTTGGCGCCATGTAAAGTTTTACATGTGAAAATTTTGCGTGACAAGTTTTACAGAGCCTCGTCTCCAGTCGTGCGTGTCCCCATCTCCTTCAGCTACATCCCCCTGGATGTTCCCCGGCCCTGGCTCAGCCCCTCACCCTGCCGGGGGCTGCCGATGGACCCCAGCATGCCCAGCTGTGTGTGACAGAGGCCACCGGTGAGGGCACAGCTGTCACGGGCACTGCTGCTCTCTGCCACGTTGCCTGCAGCGCTGGAACAGTGGGACGGGCTCCAGCCCTGGCACTGGGCACCATCACACTCACCTGTGTCATTGTCACGGGGGGGAATCCGTGCCAGGACCTTCGCACTCACACGTGTCACTGTAACGGGGGGGAAACCGGTGCCAGGCACCATCACCCTCAGCTGGATGGTCCAACACCTGGAGGAACATCCCCCTCGCATCCCGGCGGTGACAGCCGCGCTCCGCCGGGGATCGGGCGCTGGCACCCACCCAGCTGATCGGCTCGGGTGGCGTGGAGTTTGTTCCCTGTGTGTGTGTCACCAGCCATGCCTCACTTCCTCCTGTGGGACCGGTTGAACATTAACAGGGCGACCAACAGGCGTGTTTGGGCGGAGGGAAGGGGAGAGGCCACTCTCGCGTACCGCGGGGACAGTGCGGGGACAGTGCGGGGGCCCGAAGACGGGCTCCCTCCCTGGGGGACAGCCACCCCCACACCTGAGGGACCCGAAGGACAGCTACCTCGACATCCAAGGGATAACCACCCTGCCACCCAAGAGGCAGCCACCCTGCCATCCGAGGGACAGCCACCTCAACACCTGCGGGAGGTTTCCTCCGGACAACAGGAATCCTCGCTTTGGACACCTCCAGCCTCCTCCCCCTCCTGCCCCTGCAGCAGCCCCAGGTTTGGGAGCGTGACCCGGACCTGCCGTCAAAGGGAAAGCGGTGGGAGAACCTCTCCGCACCCAGGGATGTGATCCAGGTAACCCCTCCAGGAATTTTATCTGCCGGGCGCTAATTTAACCCTTTTCCCCTGCTCCTGCCCCAGCGGTGGCAGCGGGGAGAGCAGAGGCGTTTCGTGACTCCAATCTCCTACTCTGCTTCCTGGCATTCCTGGGTGGGTGTCCCGAGGCATCGGAGCCCCGCTGTGTGCCAGGCTGGATCCAGCTGCCGTTCCTCCCGGGCAGGATTATCGTCATTATCCCCTCGGCTGTGCCAGGGAGGAGGAAGGGAGCAGGCTCGGAGCAGCACGGGCGATGTGAGTCACCCCCCGCACCTGCGGGGGAGGCGGAAATCAGCACAGGACAAACCCCAGGCATTTAATTCATCGTCAGCCAAAATATTCTAGTTCGTCTGGGGACCCGGTAATATTTCCTGGCCCCTTTGAAAGGCCATTTTGAAAACAAAGTAAAACAAAACGTTATAGATCCCTCCCTTTCCCGTCTTGCTCTACTTCACGCTGTTTACTCGTTTTGTCCTGGATTTTGGCATCAGATTCCCTCCGGTTTGTTATTTTGCCACAAAACTTTGCCCAGCTTCGATTGCATCGGTGCAGCTGGATTTGTGAGTGGTGGGTATGAAGGCTGCCCTGGCCAGGGGGATTCTCCCCAGTCCCGTAAATCCTGCTTAGTATCCCAGCTTCCTGGGAAAGAACCCACCCCTGGCTTTTGTTTTTGTTTCCTGCTGCTTCACCTGGGGTGTCTCACTCCGTGTGACAGATAACACTAACTCTGGCAGTGACAGAGCCAGAAGAAATCCCTCCAGGTTGTGCACAGGGACCGTCAGTCCCCAGCTGGGGACTCCCCCACACCCCAAACGTGTGAGAAGTGAGAAGAAACCAAAACCTTTCAAAACGTGCTGGGTAAAACCCAAACCAGCCTGTGAACAAGCAGGTGAAGAAATAAACCCGCAGGTCTGGCTGAAAATCTTGATTAGCTGACAGGGCTGTCCCTTGAGTTCTCAGGGTAAACTAAAACCCTGCCAAACGGGAAGAAGTGGAACAGGATGCCAGCTGAGCTGGGCAGGGCAGGATTGCTGCAGAAAAGTCGGGAGAGATCCCTTGCTTAAAGCACCAAGCAGGAATGGAGCTGTGGCATTGCCTGGTGCTGCAGCTGAGCAGGAAATTCAGGGTGTCTCTGTGGTGATACTAATTTTACACATCAAGCAATGTGCTGCCACAGAGAACACCCCCGAAATGAGAAACAAGCAATGACAAGGAATGTAGTCTGGCCACAAAACCACATCTTCTGTCCCGTGACTTCTTTGATGAAGTCAAGCTTCAGTTTCGCAGGGGGGAAGTTTGTAAACCAAGCAGAGCAGTCAAACTCCCACATATTTTGAGAGGGAGGAGAACAATATCTCACAGGTGAATCACAAACACGGAAAAGCAGAAGATGCAGGAGTAAGGTGGTGGCTCACACCCAGGCTCTGTATATTGTATCTGGCCACAGTGGAGAGCTGGTGGGGATTTATTTTGGGATATAAGAGGCACACTAAGGATCAGAGAAATAACTGTGGGGACATTGTTTGCACTATCAGCCTTTCTGAGTGCTCAGGCTGGGGAGCTGGGAGGAGATTTCATGTTTCTCATCCTTGCCCCAGGGCAAGTGAAATGGAGAGGCCAGAGTGGCAGGAGCTGTTCCTCCTGCCTGGGATGGCCCCCATGTGACAGGACTGCCACAGCAACGATGACACCAAGCTCTCCCTAGAAAGGTATGAATAGGAATCCTAGTTTTGGAGTAAAGCACACAGAAATAAATCAAAACAACCTTTTTGGGTGTAGCAGTGCATTTAGATATATTCCCACTTCCTCTCCCTAAGGATACCTCGCACAGGAGACATCAGTTGCCTGATGGGCAGCTCAGGGAGTTATTTTCCCCAGTTGCTCATGATTAACATTAATGATAAAGCTGGGGCTCCCCTGAGCCAGTCAGTCCTGAAGCAGGAGTGTTGTAATAGCCAGGAGGGACTAAGGGCACAAGAGATGTGAGGTCTGTAGGAGGAGGTTTCTCTGCTGAAGAAAGTTCCTCTCTGTCTTTTGAAACAGTTATTTGAGAAACACTCCTGCTCTCCTTCCAAACCTTCCCTCATTTCATCTTTTCCCCTTGTTGGTACTACAGGTCACACAAAGTCACCTTTGTCACAGGACGCAAAGCAGCGACTCATTCCCGAGTTCCTTGATAAGTCCCGTCCTTCAGCTTCTCCTCAAGTATGCACTGACTGCTGGTGGCTCTCTGCCTTAGGGACCAGGAGAGAATGCTCCAATGGAGAGGCTCCAGAAGTCCATTTTGCTTCCTCTCATCTTCACTGCCTCGCTGCCAGGTAGGACACGTCCGTCACCCACGAAATGAGCCACCATGGGCTAAGTACGGGAACTACATTTAAAGCCTTGTAAATGGCTGTTCCTGGAGAGGTCAGAGTGGACAGTCAGTCCCAGAGGGGGATTGTCTAAACTGGGGGAAATGCTGAAGTCTGCATTTCAAGCTGGAATGATCTGGTGACTTAGGGTGGCCTTCAGTGTGCAGGACTGCGCCGTGTGTGGGGTGGGGAGGGTTGGGAAAGGCTGCCCTCTTTCACTTCCAGCTTCTCCCTCTCCTTGTATTTCTCCTTCTCCTGTTTTTTTGTTGCTTTTGAGGAGGCATCTGTTGAAAACTCAGTATCAGCAGCTGGTTTTGCTTTCGGAAATGTGTGCAAATTACCCTGTTGCTGGTTTACTACCAATTCACATTTCACGTGCCTGAGTTTCAAAGTGGATTCAGATTAAAAGTGTCTTGGTGCAAAGTTTTAAAGGAGAAGGAAATGCAAAGTGACTAGCTGGGTGATAGAGACAAGACTGATTTTTTTTTTTTTTAATTATAGTCTAGCTGAGGTTTTAACAGGCTCTGACAGGAGGGCACTGCAGTGGGATGAGAGGAGAAGGTATTGCCTTGGCTTAATAATTGCTGAAAGTAAACATAATGCAAGAATAAACACTGAGTTTTCCAAACAGAGTGCTATTCCCAGGGGAATTGCACAGGGATGTGTGGTATGCAGCAAGATCTCAAAAGTCCTGGTGAAGAGGAGTGAGCTGTGAGGTGGCAGACTTTGCAGGTGGTGCAGAATTCCTTAGAGCAGCCAAATCCAAAAAGAGACTAGGAAGATTTGCCAGAAAGTGTCATGATGCCAAGTAAGTAATAAAGGCACAGAAAGCATTCAATGCAAAGCATCACTTAACTGAGATGTCTAGTGGGGGAAAGGAGTAGATATCTTGAAAAGAGAGTAAATTGCTGTAAAAGACAAAAAAAACCCCAGTGCTTAATGTCTTCAGAAAGGTAGATAAAAGAAATCTGGCACTATATAAATCCACAGAAAGTTTATATCTTGGATACTGGATATTTTATCAGCCCTTGCATTTCAAAAAAGGCGTATTAGACCTGAAAAATGTATTAAGTGAGACAGAGGTGTCAAAGGTATAAAATCATAGGATGGTTTGTGTTGGAAGGGACCTTAAAGGTCATGTTATTCCAACATCTTGGAACAAGATGACCTTTAAGGTCCCTTCCAACCCCCTTGCCATGGGCAGGGACACACCTTCCAGTAGACCAGGTTGCTCAGGGCTCCATCCAAGCTGACCTTGAACAATTCCAGGGATGGGGCACCCACAGCTTCTCTGGGCAGAGGGAAGAGAATGAGGAGGCCTTCATTAGACTGGGATATTTTCCTGCTTTTGAAAATGAATTAATGTTAAAAATATATAAAAATAATTAATTACACAGAAGTGAATGGTGAAACAGATATTCACAATTTTTCATAAGAAAAAGAATTAATGGCAGCCAGTGAAAGTACCAGAAAGAAAATTTAGGGTCAACCAAAGGCTATACTTTTCCTCACAGCATGTAATTAAATAGTAAAGCTCTTGGTCACTGGATAATTATAAGTAGGCTGAAAAAAGTCTTAGAAACAAATATCACAGAGTGTAGAGCCATAGGTGCAGATGCCATTATTGGCTCAGGAAGTTCCTGGATCTCTTATTTTTGAACACTGGGAAGTTGTAACAGGGACAGCTGTCAAACAGTGAGTAAGAAAGGAGAGGGGAAGACACTCCTGGGGGCTGTGGAGAGGTTTGTGTGCAGGTGGGTGGAAATATGTGTTGCTGAGTATCAGTAGTCTGGTATTACTTGACAGAAACATCCTGTAAGCGTTTAAAATTCTTGTTAACGTAAGTGAACAAGCTGGTCCTTCTCTGCAGGCTTTGACAAGCTCTAACCTACTTTGGTTTTCAAAAAGCTCAGCTGCAGGGCTGTTGGGTTGTGGAATAAACTTGAGCTGTTTGTTTATTTAGTTCTTTTATTGAACAGTTTATTGCAGAGCTGTTGCTGGAGCGATGGGCCAGTGATGAGGCAGAGGAGGCAGAAGGCAAAGTGGGGGTGAGCAAGAGACTAAAGGAAAAGTGAAAAGAAAAAGGAATTTAAAACTGACTGGAAGCAAAAGAAATTCAAACAGAAAGCAAAGAGGAAAAGGAGGAAGAGAGAGACTGGACACAAAAACTGAAGGATAAAAGGCTGTGTTGTGGAAGGGCAATATGGGTATGGAGGGGGAGATTATTTTGAAATAAGATAATGAGGCTAAAAAAAAAAAAATAAAGGAATCATTATGGCAAAAGGATAAGCCCATCCTGTCCTTCACTGCACTGCATCCAAATAGGTCACTTACAAAAGAGGGAAGACAGAGTGGGCAGAGCAGAGGAGGGAAGGAGGAGAAGGTAGACACGTCTCAATGCCCTTGTTGTTGGAATTTCAGCACGAAAAAGGGGTCCTTTCGAGGCAGTTCAAGCGTGGAAGAAAAAAACATTGTTGGCGAAGGGCAAGGGCTGTTCTTTGGCAAATGAGGTTCCCTCAGTGCAGTGTCATCCAGGGAACAAGATGCATTTTCATTTCTTCAAAACCTGCAGTGATGTGACAGTGAATTTGTGTGACAGATGAGGGAACAAACAGCTCATAAAGGGGCTGGTGTTTACTCTGGGTGCTGTTGGGAAGGACTGAGCAACTGGGACAACATAAGTGCTTAATCTAAGCAGATTCTCACCACTGGAAACTGCTCTATAAACAACCACTGGTGTGCCTCAAAGAAGGTGTCCTCACTCAGCTTTGCTCTTCAGAAGTCAAGGGATAATCATGAAGACAGCCTACCATTCCCCTGCTGCAGAGATGGTGTTTGCCTGGGTGGGATGTCTTACTGGTGTGTGACGAAGCAGATGTTGAAACAGCTGTGGAGAGCTGAACATGTAATTGCTGTAAAGTGCAATGAAAATCTAGCCTGAGGCCTTAATTTGTTTAAAAGCAACCATCTGCAAGGTATTTTTAAAGCTGGATGCAAATGAAACCAGCACTAAAACGTTCTCCTTGGTGCAAGAAGCAAAGTCCAGCAAAAGGACTCAGAGCACTGGCTCGAGGCACTGGGAACTGAGTTTAGATCCCTTTGCTGTCATGAGTGTCCTCTTTGACCTCACACAGGGGACTTTATCAGTGTTTGTGTGGGGGTTGGACAATGGAACACATTGTTGGTTCAGGGCTCCACGTGCTATTGCAGGATAAACAATAAAAGCCAGAAGATAAAGAGGCAAAGGTAAAATCCTTGAAAATGCTTGGGAAGCAGGTGGAGAAGGCTCGGGAAACTCCTTTATTGCCTGTGCTTGGGGCTTTACTGAGGTCTACATGGAGGCAAAGTTGAGCTCTGTCCCACTCCTCAGTCCTTGTGCTTTCCATAGGATCCCCATGCAGGGCTTATGGACCTGCTCCCTAGTGGACAGCAGTAAGGGAAAGGCCATCTATAGGTCCAGCAGATATGGTGGGTGGAAGAAGATGTAGATCCTACCATAGCCATTAACTGATTAAAAGTTATTACATAAGATAAATGAAGGCATAACTCCTATATACCTGCCTATATCATCCTAAATGTCTGAAGAAAAGAAAAACGGTATTAACCATGTATTTTTAGAGCCAAAGATCACTGATTGTTCCTGTTCAGGGATAAATTTCAAGGCTATAATGGAACTCACAGACATGATCTCATGGCAAATGATTAATTAACAACAAGCATTGTCCTGAAAGTCACATCCTTTATTCAGGGCCATAGCAAATCATGGCTGCTTTAAAAAGCAAAGTGTTTGCACAGGCATGGAAATTGATTCCAAATGCACAGAGATCAGTTTGCATGAAGAGGAGCAGAGTGGGTAAAGAGCTGCAGCTCCTGTTTCAGAGGCAACCAAGTGCATTCTGGTGTTACCTCAAATGAGCTTTGCTCATGGCTGTGTCTATCATCATGGTAGCTGTTTGTGCCCACTTCAACCAACCAGGAACACTTCAAAATGTAAAATATTTATAAACCCAGCACATCAACATGTTATAGACACTGTAGAGGTACAGGGAGGAGTATTGTGAGGGCTGGCTACAGTGTAAGTCAAGGACAAATAGTTAATTCAAAGACTTGTTTGAGCTTAGGAGAGTGTGTCACCCCTGGGAATATAAGGTATGAATATAAATCCTGACAACTGGATGTTGAATGTCAGGGAAGAGGAACCTATTACATGACAAAGGATCTCACTGGAATGAACTTCATCAGTGCCTGTTCATTAGAGAACCCAGAGCTGTGTAAATGGTGCCATCCACAGACATGTGGCCAAGTCCTGAAACTCAGGAAGTGACAAATAGAAAAGAGAGGAAATGGCTTTTAATAATTTTGCTGGGTTGACTGTTTGCAAAGCAGTATTTTCACATATGCATGTAGATTTGATTGCTGAGTTCATCTTCAAGCTGTCTCATGTTTTAAGGCATCTCAGTTCAGCTTTACAGGTTTGAAGAAAGCTTTGAATAAATGCTGCTGGAAAAAATGAACCATGCAAGTTGGACAGAAATGTGTTTTACTGTATCTTATCTGGCTTTATTAGCTATCAGCATAGGCAAAGTTTGCTTTTCATTTATTGTTTTGTCCCTCACACACAGATATCCTTTGGAGATTGAGGTGCATGGCAGAGCTAACACAACCCAGGAAGGTGGAAAATTATTGTAAAGGTTTTTGTAAATATGAGAGAACTCAGAGTCAATCATACAAAGAACCAGGGAGAGCTGGGTTTGTATAATCCTGCAAAACAAAGAGGTCTGTAAATACATGCAGTGGGTGGGAGGAAAGAGAGGGGCTATTTATATTAAAGAACAATTCTTGGCACAAACCTGCTTAGATATGCAATGATTAGATATACACTGTCTGGGTTAAACGTGGGCTGGGAATTATGAAATGGTCTTGACAATGGAGCAGGTTGCTGGTTGCAATGTCATAACTGAAATTGGGCTCTGGTTCCAGTTTTACAACCATCAAACATCTCTGAACAGCATGTTCTCCCCTACTCATGTCACCTATTCACTGTTTTTTTTTTCCCTTAATTTATAGCTAGTCCATTAATGAATAAACTACCCAAAGTGTACAAAACCTGGGATGAGCAAAACCTTTAAAAAAACCCTCATTGTCCTGAATACTCTTGGCAAGGGAGTAATGACCATTTCAGACTTCCTTTCTCCTGGAAAATAATTGAGCAGTTATTCTCAGGCCATATTTGCAGGCACGAGGTTCTAATTAGACTGCTATGGACTGCAGTACTAATTGCAGAGTACAGATGGAATCATTAGGGTACCACTGGCACTCCTGGTGTGTCCTCAGCAGGAATGTTTCCCAGGAAGTGATGAAAAAGTAGAGCTCCTTGGGAGGACTGCAGGTCTGCAGGGAGCTCGTGAAATGCCCATCCTTGGAGACACTCAAAACTTGGCTGGATGAGGCTCTGTGCAATTGATGTAACAGTGCAGTTACCTCTGCTTGGAGCAGAGGGGTGGGCTGGAGGCTTTCTGAGGTCCCTTGCCACCCCTCCCAGTGTCCCCATCAAAGAGCATCTCCATCACAGGGAGGTGCAGGTGAGCACTAGGCCAGAAAGGAGCAGACCTGAGCGTGGAGGCAGGTGAGGATCCAATGGCATCTGTGTGGGAAGAGGAAGAGCTGTGTGTGGTGGGATGTGTGCAGATCGATGCTTTAAGAGTTTCCCCACCTGAAACTGCCCCCAGGAGTTGCAGGGACAGAAGCCACAGCTGCTGCTTTGGAAAAGAAGGTGTCTGCCTTCATCCCTCATCCTTCCCTCCCTTTCTGCTCAGCAGGAGCAGGTGCTCCTGCCTTCCCACATGCAGGGAATCCTCTGTCTGCCTGAGCAACAGCTGCACCTTCATTCCTCTGAGGGCAGTGGTTGGCCCTGGGCACACCGAGGAGGAAAGGAAAGCAAGATGCTTTTGTTAGAAAAGGAGCTTTCAGTTCTGAAAAATGTAGCCAAAACTCATATTGCCTTTTAAGGAAATAAAACTGATGAGTTACAGCAGCACTGGTTAGCAGAAAGCCTGAGAAGGGGGTAAGTATATATGTGATGCATGCATGAGGAATAGGGGAAGGAGCATAGAAGGATATATGAGGGACTCCAAAAAATCAGTGGCAATCCAAGATATGGAAAAGGGACCAGTTACATACTACTTTAATTATTTAAGGTCTAGAGAACTCATAGAACTTCCTTTTTAAAAGTGGAACATTTTAATTTCAGCAAAATGGTAGTCACTGAATTACTGAAGAGAGAAAGGGGATTTTGGAAAGGGAGGAGGAGAGACAAAAAATTAAATGCATCTTTAAAGAAACCCACTTAATCTAAGCCAAAGCTGAAAGATTAGATTGCACTTCTCCATCTCTGAATTGGTTAAGATATTTTAAACGATATAACCACCTTTAGAATCAGAATCATAGAATCATGGAGTCACAGAATCGATCAGGTTGGAAAAGACCTCTGAGATCATCAAGTCCAGCCCTTGGTCCAACTCCAGTCCGTTTACCAGATCATGGCACTCAGTGCCTTGTGCAATCTCAGTTAAAAAACCTCCAGGGACAGTGAATCCACCCCCTCTCTGGGCAGGCCATTCCAATGCCTGATCACTCTCTCTGTAAAGAATTTTTTTCTAATATCTAACTTAAATTTCCCCTGACAGAGCTGAAGCCCGTGCCCTCTTGTCCTATTGCTGACTGTCTGGGAGAAGAGACCAACCCCCACCTGGCTATAACTGCCCTTCAGGTAGTTATAGTTCAGTGGTGTTGTACATGGATTTACAGGTTGGGTTTTTTGTTTTCTTTCAGGTCTTGGCTTTTGTTACTCTATTACCAAAGGCCCTGCTAATGCCACAGTCCTTGCTGGCTCCCAGGCCCGCTTTAACTGCACCGTGTCAGCAGGATGGAAAATCCTCATCTGGCTGTCCAATGGGAATCCCGTCCTCACTGTCATCAGCTCTCAGGGATCTGTTGAAACAACAGACCGTTTCACCTCCCGGAATTACACTAGTGGTGATGAGTTCACCTCGGAGCTCATCATCCACAACACCCAGCTGAGTGACTCTGGAAGAATCGAGTGCAGCATCCAGCAGCCCAGCGAGAACAACTTCGCCTTTCTCACTGTCCAAGGTGTGTAGAGCCACCAATAGAAAGGTATTTTATTATGCTGCACTTAAAGGAATCCTCTGAGGGATTGCTCAAGTCCTCCATGGGAAGGAGTGCATGCTCTCATTTCCCATCCTTTGCCTCCTGTCAAAGCAGGTTTTAGAGTCACATTCAGAGTACCAACCGCAAAGGTGATAACTGCCCCTGCTGTTTCCTGTTACATCTCTTGCTCCTTATCAGGCTGCAGCCAGGGAAGCAGCACCTAACCACCAGCCACTACCCATTTGTCACAGAGGTGCTTTGTGCAGTGATAACATCTCATCACCTACCCCTAGACCTTTCCTTATAGTACCTGAGCATATTGAAAACCTAGAGAGGAACACTGCTGTTTCATTATATTGTCTTTCAGCTGGAAATATGTCAGGGTGGCTAAAAAGTACAATTTCCTGCTTTTTATTGGAAAGGTACTGAAAGCTGTGGCTTGTTCTTTAGATGTGCTGGACAATGTGCCCATGCAGTAGCAATATCTGCATGTTTCTACTGTGCATACAGCATATCTGTGTTAATAATGATTGTTTTCCACTTCATATCTCAAGGCATAGCTATTTCTGGGTAGCAAGATAAGATTTAAAACTACCAGCAGGGAAGCCATGCATCAAAATATTCTGAAGGAACAAAACATCTTTTCCCTCCTACAGTTAATGGATCTTTATTCATCAAAAATAGCACCTTTACAGTAAAAGAGAACCAAACAGTTGAAATTGTTTGCGAAGCCTTAGGATGGGCTCCAGCTCCAGACATTTCCTGGATGGCAAATGACTCTTTCATTGATAAGTCAAGGTATGTTAACCAGCAAAGTCAAGGACCTAATGACCTCCACAATGTCCTGAGCATCCTGACTGTGACTCCAACAGCCACTGAGGTTTTGACTTGTTTAGCTGATATAGAAGCACTCCCCGAACCTCAGAATGCAACTGTAATTCTTATTTATGACAACTCCACTGCAGGTAAGTGAATGTTTGTTGTACTTTGCCTGTACTGTACTGCCTGTGCTCAGAGCTCTGTGTTTTGTTCTGCTTTGTTTTATTTTGAGAAGTTCTTGTATTTGTAAATGAAATACCATGAGATGTCACAAGGTGATAGAATCAAGACCCAGTAGTCAAAATCTGATAAATAGGTAGGGTTAAATGCACTGGTACAAATCTAATGAACCACAAAGTCCAGGACTGAGCAAGACAAACAAAGCAGTACATCTGGATTCACTGCTAGGAAAACCAGCCTTTGCTCCTTGCCCAGGAAAACATCTACTGAATATAGATCTTAAGTATCCTTGATTAGACCATGCTTGCCATATTTTCTTAGACCTCATTTACCTAAAACCAAGCCCTCATGTTGTTCTCCATAATATTCAGCACCAGTTTGACCACTGACTTGGAAAAAACCCCTCCCAGTTTCTGCAGACAACCCAGAATAAATTCTGTACTTGCACTTTGGGTGCAACTGGAATCCATATGAGCAGTGACCAGAGATCCTTCATGAGACTTTTCCAGGGTCTGATATTTCTCTGTCACAGGAATTTCAGAACTTGTACAAACCAAAGTCCTTCAAATACTGAACTAAGAAGGCCACTGAGACCAATTTTCTATCAAAACCCATTAAAACCTTCTCACAAATACTCAAGAGCAAGAAACCAGAACTCAAACCATGATTTAACAGTATTTCAGTAGAATCAGACTAATGTGACATGACCATATTTACTTCTTGTTTTCGGATCTAGAAAACCATTATAAATGTGCCTGTTCTGGACAGCTGGAAGAGCAGCCTCCCAGCTTTCCCATTCTGCCTATCCAGAGCCAGACCCTCTTATTTTTCAGTCTGTGTACAAAGCATCCTACCTTATACACATATATACACACACACACACACAATGCAAACATTTATAAATGCATGTAAATTGTAAAAGATATTGCAAATGGCCCCTATGTCTGTGTCTCCTTTCACAGCAGGTCCCTGTGGAAGGACCAGTGGGTGGGCAGTGCCCTGCATAAGAAGCCCACACTTCCTTTGGTTCTGACTGTGTGAAAGCTGGAAAATAACCAGCTTTTGTCACTGGCTTAATCATCAAACCCCAAATTTGGGTTTATCTGGGATTGGCAGGAATGCTGTTCTTTTTTTTCTCAAATGAAATATTTGCCGTTCATCAGAGAGGCATTTTTGGAGGGCTTGGAGGACCCAGATCATACCAGTAGCACCTTGGGCATTCCCAGTTTGGTGTCTCACCTCACTCTGCCTCCCCAGCTGTTTTACCCATCTGGATAACCCAGAATCACAGAATGCTTTTGTTTGGAAGGGACATAAAAGATCATCCAGTTTCAACCCCTGCCATGGGCAGGGACACCTTCCACTAGCCCAGGTTGCTCCAAGCCCCATCCAGCCTGGCCTTGGACACTTCTGGGAATAGTGAATATTCATGGACCTTATCCCAAAGGCTACTTAGATCAAAGAGCCGTTGGGTTTGCTTTCCTCTTCCAGGTGTGGTCTCTTCCAAATCTTAGAGGAAGGTAAAAAGTGTCCTGCAGCAATCCATGTGGAATTTTTTGATGGTGTGTTAGGTTACTTTATATTGGCTTTTATTTAAGGAAATTTCAGGTTACTTTAATCCAAGCATGGATGTCGTGCAGATCTCTCAAGAACAGTTAGCAAGACCTTTGATATCTCTAAATATTTTTGCTGAGGTTATAATCATGCTGACAGCTTCTCTTGATGAACTGCTGCTTCTTCTGCAATGGGTGAACACGGCACATGCAAAGACATCCCTACAGTGGATCCACGAGGGGTTTGGTACAGACATTTTGACATATAAACAACTGAGGAGATTGAGTAGCTGTGCCTTTCATTTTCAGTATGAGTCATTGTTAACAAGCCTTTTTCAGATGTACTTGCTTGGAAATGCAGCTGGGAAAGGTCATTTTACCATTCTTAATATGACTTTTTTGTAGTCACATTGATCTTAATTACTGACTAAGCAAAATAGAACTGTCCTGAGGAAATTAATAAATTCCCCTGCCTACTGATTTGTGAAGTAGTGAGGGATCCACCCTCAGTTTCCATAGCTACTCATTGTAAATCAGAAAAGGAGAAAAACAGATGTCATGAAGCATTATTAGTGTATTATTAGTGACTCTATAGGACCATCATTCATTTCTCTTTGGAAATATCATTGTGCAGCAGCAGCCACTAAAAATTTGTGAGGGTAGGAGAATATGAAGTCTTTAAGTGATTAGAATGAAATAAAAGCATGGCATTTATGAGAGAAGAAGATACATAATGTATATATCACACTTAAAATCTCGGAGCTTGTCTGGCTTTTCATATACAGGCTCAGTCTAAGCTCCCTGTTGTGGGGAAAGAATACAACTAGCTTCAAACATCTAAGAAATCCTTCCCAAAACTTCTGTAATTGCAATTTCCCCCATCACTTAAAAGCTTGAGGAATTGAATCCCTCCATGTTCCTCTGAAACACTACAAGAACTGCCACAAATCTGAGCCCTCCTCAACCGGCCACGTCCTGGGCAGTGAATGTCCCACCTTCCTGCACCTCTGGGTCAGTCTTTCCATGCAGGGTGATGCATTTTTATGTCAGTCATTCCTCCTCTGGAGTTTCCTCGCTGTGGTATTTGGCTGAGCCCCAGATTTGGGAGCTCCTCCAGAGTTATCCCAGGAGATGCATTCACAGAGCTGTCACTGGGCATTGGATCCGTGGCAGAGTCCCTTGGCTCTCCTTGGCCTCAGTGTTGAACTCACGTGGCCTTTGACCTGCAGGAGATGAGCACAGGGAATCTGCCATGAGCGTGGACTTCCTTTGATTTTTAAGTTATCCAGAAAGCTCTAAAGTGTCCCAGAAGCAATGTGAGGGTTTTTCCAGTCTCTCATTTCTCCTTGGTCACGCGTGACAAGGAAAATCCCCTTTTCTGCAGATACTTGGTCCAAATAAATGCTTGGACAGCTTTGGGAAGAGCCAGAGGTCTGGATAGGAGCAGAGGATGGACCCTAGGGAATGAAGCAGTGGCTTTGTCCACACTAAACACCTCGTGAAGCTTGGTGTGGATTTACTAACAGGCTAAAAGGGGTTAATGCCCTCACCCCTTAGTGCCCCTCTTGCACCCCTGCTTGTGTGCTGAGCTGGCAGCTCCTTGTTCCTACCTGCTGGTCCCAGCTCCAGTGTCTTTCTGGATCCTCCAAAAACGAGANTGCTTTTGTTTGGAAGGGACATAAAAGATCATCCAGTTTCAACCCCTGCCATGGGCAGGGACACCTTCCACTAGCCCAGGTTGCTCCAAGCCCCATCCAGCCTGGCCTTGGACACTTCTGGGAATAGTGAATATTCATGGACCTTATCCCAAAGGCTACTTAGATCAAAGAGCCGTTGGGTTTGCTTTCCTCTTCCAGGTGTGGTCTCTTCCAAATCTTAGAGGAAGGTAAAAAGTGTCCTGCAGCAATCCATGTGGAATTTTTTGATGGTGTGTTAGGTTACTTTATATTGGCTTTTATTTAAGGAAATTTCAGGTTACTTTAATCCAAGCATGGATGTCGTGCAGATCTCTCAAGAACAGTTAGCAAGACCTTTGATATCTCTAAATATTTTTGCTGAGGTTATAATCATGCTGACAGCTTCTCTTGATGAACTGCTGCTTCTTCTGCAATGGGTGAACACGGCACATGCAAAGACATCCCTACAGTGGATCCACGAGGGGTTTGGTACAGACATTTTGACATATAAACAACTGAGGAGATTGAGTAGCTGTGCCTTTCATTTTCAGTATGAGTCATTGTTAACAAGCCTTTTTCAGATGTACTTGCTTGGAAATGCAGCTGGGAAAGGTCATTTTACCATTCTTAATATGAGTTTTTTGTAGTCACATTGATCTTAATTACTGACTAAGCAAAATAGAACTGTCCTGAGGAAATTAATAAATTCCCCTGCCTACTGATTTGTGAAGTAGTGAGGGATCCACCCTCAGTTTCCATAGCTACTCATTGTAAATCAGAAAAGGAGAAAAACAGATGTCATGAAGCATTATTAGTGTATTATTAGTGACTCTATAGGACCATCATTCATTTCTCTTTGGAAATATCATTGTGCAGCAGCAGCCACTAAAAATTTGTGAGGGTAGGAGAATATGAAGTCTTCAAGTGATTAGAATGAAATAAAAGCATGGCATTTATGAGAGAAGAAGATACATAATGTATATATCACACTTAAAATCTCGGAGCTTGTCTGGCTTTTCATATACAGGCTCAGTCTAAGCTCCCTGTTGTGGGGAAAGAATACAACTAGCTTCAAACATCTAAGAAATCCTTCCCAAAACTTCTGTAATTGCAATTTCCCCCATCACTTAAAAGCTTGAGGAATTGAATCCCTCCATGTTCCTCTGAAACACTACAAGAACTGCCACAAATCTGAGCCCTCCTCAACCGGCCACGTCCTGGGCAGTGAATGTCCCACCTTCCTGCACCTCTGGGTCAGTCTTTCCATGCAGGGTGATGCATTTTTATGTCAGTCATTCCTCCTCTGGAGTTTCCTCGCTGTGGTATTTGGCTGAGCCCCAGATTTGGGAGCTCCTCCAGAGTTATCCCAGGAGATGCATTCACAGAGCTGTCACTGGGCGTGGGATCCGTGGCAGAGTCCCTTGGCTCTCCTTGGCCTCAGTGTTGAACTCACGTGGCCTTTGACCTGCAGGAGATGAGCACAGGGAATCTGCCATGAGCGTGGACTTCCTTTGATTTTTAAGTTATCCAGAAAGCTCTAAAGTGTCCCAGAAGCAATGTGAGGGTTTTTCCAGTCTCTCATTTCTCCTTGGTCACGCGTGACAAGGAAAATCCCCTTTTCTGCAGATACTTGGTCCAAATAAATGCTTGGACAGCTTTGGGAAGAGCCAGAGGTCTGGATAGGAGCAGAGGATGGACCCTAGGGAATGAAGCAGTGGCTTTGTCCACACTAAACACCTCGTGAAGCTTGGTGTGGATTTACTAACAGGCTAAAAGGGGTTAATGCCCTCACCCCTTAGTGCCCCTCTTGCACCCCTGCTTGTGTGCTGAGCTGGCAGCTCCTTGTTCCTACCTGCTGGTCCCAGCTCCAGTGTCTTTCTGGATCCTCCAAAAACGAGAAAGAAACTAAAATGCTGAAGTGCTGGGAGTACTTGTGTTGTATCCTGTCCTACCTTCAGCTCTGTAGATCTTCTTTAGGCACCAACCTGAACCTGACAGGGAGTGGAATACCTTGGTGTGGCAGCCAGCCTGGAGCTATGGGCAGGTGTGCTTGGCTCCTCCCTTCACACCAAGGGTAAGCTTTCCCTGTAGCTAAATAGCTGTCTTTCATATTTTAATCATCTTGAAATCTCCATGGCATGCCTGATGGAACAAAATATAATGAAATGTAGGTATCTGTGGCAGTACTTCTAGTTAAAAATATTATGAACAAGTTTAACATCAGTTGTGATCACAACTGATGACAGCCAACAGGATTTACTACCAGTTTCAGGGTTACTGAGTGCTTGTTTTTTCTAACAGAAGAAATTCCAAACATGCTGATTGAGCATTAGGATTAGAGGAGAGTGGAACAAATTGCTTAATCATAATGATCTCAGCCTTTGAGAATGCAGACTCCAAGCAGAGGTTCAAGCTGTATAGGAGCCTCTGGTCTTGTATCTTTGCAGTCTGAAACCTTCAAACCCTGAACACACCCCCAGGCAAATATGTAGATAGGAAGGATTTAGTTTGTTCCCTGCCATAGGTAAACCTGGTTCCCACATAAGGGGAGTAGTCCTGACTTTGTGCAGCCCAGGCACCACCTTCCTTGCTGTGGTACCTTTCCTAGAGGATGTCAGCTAAGGGTGGCCAAGGAGTCATTAACTGGGACCACTAATGAGGAAAAGACAATCATAAGGCCATGCAACAGAACAGGCTGTGCCAAGTTTGGATGTGTCTCACCTGTAACCTGGATTGGAAGCTTGTTTCTAAACAACTGTCAGAATTATTCTGGGGCTGCTTTCCAAAGCGTACACGAATTAAAGGTGCCTCTGGAATATTTGGTCAAACCAAAGGGCAGGATGATGGATGGGACAATGAGAACTGACATATCTTCCTGGTGTATCCATCTCTGTGAGGAATATGGGAATGTCCAAGACCAGGTTGGAGGGGACTCTGAGCAACCTGATCTAGTGGAAGGTGTCCCCGCCCATGGCAGAGGATTGAACTCGATCTTTAGGTTTCCTTCCAACCCAAACAACTCTCTGATTCTATGATTTTAAATACAAGGTATTTTTCACATTCTGTGAACCTGGGAGCCCTGTTTGGTCATAGCAAGACATTGAGTTATCCTTAAATCATCTCGTTTAACCCTGTATATTCCAGCAAAGACAAAGGAATAAGTTAATTGGGAGAATGCTGGTAGAAAACATGGGTGAGTAGCTGCATATTCTTTTCAGGTTTAGCTCTTTGCTGCTCTTTAAGTGGGTTACAGATGCCTTACTGAGCATGTCCTGAAATCAAACACTTGTTGAATTCATGGAGAGAAATCCCAAGACAGAACTGACTAAAAAAATCCCATCTCCAGCCTAGAAATCATCAACTGTACAAGTCACACAAACTGTGGTCTGTGGAGAGAAATGGACACTCTCAGAGCAGTTCAGCCTCTCAAAAGGGACACATACACATTCAGTCAAATAAATTGCAAGCCAAAATGCCTATTTCCTCTCCATTGACAAGAGCAGATAGGCAAAGGCACTTAATATCTGCAGTATAAACATCTAAATTGAATCTTAACCCGTCTTCCCAAGCACAAATGTCTCCAAAGGATGCTGGGAGGCCCAGAAATAAAGTCAGGTAGGAAAATTACAATCCTGTGTCTTTCAAAAGAGTGCGAAAAGTTACAAGTGCAATAAAGAATTTGAATTTGGAAATATTTTAAAGTCTTGGTTTCCATCCATAAATGCAGAGTCTGTCATTTGGAAGACACAGACTCCTGGTTAATAATCAACAAGCAGTTAACATCTCACAGAAAAGGTAAATATTCTGAAAAGGATGTTCTGAGGCTCTGACAGCACAATGTTTCTCCATTTGATTTAACAGAAAATTATTATAGTGAAGACAACAGAAGCTCCTGGGTTATTGTACTTGCAGTTGTGCTTTCATTTCTTGGTATTGTCCTTCTGATCGTTATTATTGTGGTGGTTGTACGCTACTGCCTAAAGAAGAGAGGTAAGTGGAACTTCACAATTGGTCTATACAT
Organism: Scytalopus superciliaris; assembly: GCA_013400415.1. Classification (NCBI taxonomy): domain Eukaryota; kingdom Metazoa; phylum Chordata; class Aves; order Passeriformes; family Rhinocryptidae; genus Scytalopus; species Scytalopus superciliaris. The sequence goes on from VXBX01005466.1 coordinate 211,759, forward strand.
TGAAAATTAGATATAAATTCAATTAGATATAAACCCCCAAGTTGTGTCAGCTCTGGTGCTGTCCAAAGACCTGTAAGCAGAAGTGTAAGCAGACAGATCCTGCTCTTAACCTTGACCTCGTTAAGATGCTCCTTAATTTCACCTTAGATGCTCCCTAATTTCACCTTCCAGTTTCTCTCATAAATTGATTCCCAAGCAATCAGTGTCACCCCTTCATATTAACTGCAAGAGGATCGTGTTTTTGGGGAGTGCATTAACTTTCAAAGCCGTTTAGTTCCCGTGCTGAAGTTCTTTGTTGAAGAACAATATTCAGTGTTGTGTGCCTAATTCCAGTCTCTGTGTGGCTCTTCTACAGGGCTGCACAATTTTGTGAACAGGGAGGAGAGATGCTGCTGTGGTAGCTGGAACACAGGGCATGCTCTAAGAGAACTTTTAGTAGTTTATATGTTAATTTCCTGCATTTTAAACATATTCTTTTTTTTTTTTTTCCCCCTTTCTTTCTTTCTCAGCATCTACATACCAAAGCGAAATCAGGTAAGCCAGATGAGGGGGAAGAATTTTTCCTTATTAACTGGACTCTTTGAGGGTGGCAGGAGGTACGTGCCAGTTTCCATGCCCTGCCATCCAGCATCCCAGAACGCTTGGTACTGCCGGGATGTGTGAGCTTGCACAGCAGAGGACCGGGGAGGGGCAGCGTGAGAGGAAGGGGGTCTGGCTTTAGGGCTGAAAATCGAGCAGCAGGTTATGAGTCCCGGGGGAAAACCCACCAAAACCCTTCCAGCGCCTCCTCTGTGACCCAGCAAGCGCAGAGATGGCAAACTGAGGGGGCACTCCCGTGAAGCCGATGGGCAAAGCAGAGCCCCAAAAGCCGGCTGTGCCCCCGGGGGAGGCAGGGGAGGGTCGCTGGGGGCTCCGGGCTGGCTACCAGAGCCCGGCGGGCGATTGTCGCCGCCGCCACAGGATGTCACTGCCAGCCCTGGGATGGGCACGGCAGAGCAGGAGCGCCTAGGGATGGATGGGCAGGCGGATCACACCGTCTGCACGGCGCTTTTCGGGGCGGATAAACTGGGAAAAGAGGGGTTTACGGGGTGGGTTTAGATTAGATGTTAGGAAGAAGTTTTTTACGGTGAGGGTGGGGCCCCCCCATCCCTGGAAGTGTCCAAAGCCAGGCTGGACGGGGCTTGGAGCAACCTGGGCTAGTGGAAGGTGTCCCTGCCCGTGGCAAGGGGTGGGACTGGATGGTCTTTAAGGTCCCTTCCAACCCAAGCCGTTGTATAATTCTATAAAACATTAATGAAGCTGCACCAATGATGGGCATCAACCCTTCAGACAAAACTGGAGTAGAAAACTGTTGGTACATTATTGCACTGAGCTGGAAAGTTTTAGAAATCAATAGCTGATGGCTATCAGCATTAAGATCCTTTTTATTAGCTGTGAAAGCAATGGCAGTGGGGTTATTTATATTATTATTTATATCCAGGCTGCATTGTAAATTCATACCCTGCCTACGCTTGTGGGGCTTTTAACTCCCCCTCCCTTAATGAGTTGACAAAGCCTCACACCCCGTTGCCTGGCACTTCAGGAATACCCACTTTCATTAACAGCCCCTTGTGGGGAAATTTTGTGAAGGTCTGTTGACAGATCTCCATTTATAGAGCACTTTATTGATATGAAACAAAATAAGGAGATTAAATACCCACTGTTCCCTCCTGAGGAAATGATGCTTATTATGCCCCACCATCTGTGTAAACTTCCACGGGATTTCTTACTTTGGGGGTTGAATTGATCATTTTGCCAAGTGCAGTTTACATGCTGGAAGTTAAGAAAACTGGGATGAATTCAGGCTTAGCTTAGACTTGGAGACCCCGACTTAACAGCTCTGCAGACTCTTACCATGTGTAAACAATGACACTGAAATCACAAGGATTATTAACAGTCACTCACAGATTTTGTAGGTCCAGTGGTTTTTCTTTTCTTTACCTGCAGTAAAAGGAATGATGATTGTCCAGATTTGGGAAGCTCCACTATAATAGCAAAGAAGTGGCGAGACCAAACAGATATTGGTTTATTTCCCACATTTATTTTTAACTTGGCTGGATATCTTCCCATACCTCCCACACTGTTTTTGGTGGCTGCTTTTTATTTGGCTACTGCACTGAGTTTATTGGGATCTAAGGATCAGCTAAAATACACAGTATCATGTACCATATGGAGGTGGTAGCCCTAAACAATTGCTTTTGTCTTCCAGCAACCGTGACAGGTTTCGTGATGGTATCTGACATGTTTATCTCCTAAAAAAAGCCCCCTAGTCAATGGCTGGCTCATCAGATTTATGTAGGCATTAGTAAAGCCTATCTGAAACTCTGTGGGCCAGCAAAGAAATTCCTACTGAACATAAAAAGTAGAATCATAGGATCCTTTATGTTGGAAAAGCCCTGCCAGCCCAGGGAGCCCACCCTGTGCCCGATGCCCACCTTGTCCCCCAGCCCAGAGCACTGAGTGCCACGGCCAGCCCTGCCTTGGGCACCTCCAGGGCTGGGCACTCCAACCCTCCCTGGGCAGCCCCTGCCAAGGCCTGACCACCCTTTCCAGGCAGAAATTCCTTCTGATATCCAACCTGAGCCTCCCCTGGCCCAGCCTGAGGCTGTTCCCTCGCCTCCTGTCCCTGTTCCCTGGGAGAAGACGCTAATCCCCACCTGGCTACAACCTCCTTTGTACAACTACATGCTGCAGTTTCCCCAAACTAACAGCACGTTACCCCCTTTCCCCTAAAAATTCCTGGATTTTCATAGTGGATTTGTGCTTGTCACGCCTCAGACCAAGGCAAAGGTGGATCTGGGACTGTCCTGAAGAGGGGTCCATGGTAGGAACAGATCAATAGTAGCATCTCTTCTAGAGTAAGAGTTTTGGGTAAAAAAGCACTATTTTCTCACTGTGCAGGTCAGCATTCCGCAAATTCAGAGATGTGTCAATTTAACCAAGGAATTTCTTTCACTTGTAAAGTAAATTCCAAAGTGAAAGATTAACTTTGGAGTGTACAGATGAATCACTTGGGAGCTCACCGTGGGGATTTGAGATAACATGCTTTGCTCTTGCAACTGGGGGCAGGCTCAGGTCACCAAAATGATAGGCTGTCATAAGTGACCATTATTGGGCCTCTGAATATCCTGTAATTCACAATTAGAGATCAAAATTCATTGCCTACAAGACCTATGATCTGGTGCAGAGCCCTCACTCTTTGAAGATGGCTCAGTTGTTTTCCTGCTTTCTGATATTGCGGCTGATGGGAACTTTCCAAACAGAATTTCATAGGTAATACTTACATGGGACAAGATTTGTACTAATTCCTTGGAAGTCCCAGATGTTTTGCACCTATATTTTGGGCAGTAAGACTTTTTTCCTCTGTATTCTGCTACCCAAGAGTTCTCCTTTCACAATGAATTTCTAATGACAGGCCTTTTTGTTTGTAGAAAAGTTTCAGCTGAGAAGAAAAAAGATGGTGATTTGGAAAACAGGCAAAGGAAAGGTAGTGAAAATCCGGGATACCTTCCAGAGGAACTGTGGAACACAGAACAAAGCTCAGGTGAGTCCAAGCTGGTGAATCCCATATTGCCAACTTGCTTCTCTACATGGGCCTTTTGGACAACATGTCAAGCAATTACATTTTGAGATTTCACAATACTTGGTGAAGGATTTGTGCTTGCCCTGAACCTCTTCAGAACTTTCTGGGTTTTCTAGAGTCAAAATACTAAATATTTTAAAATATTGAGAAAACATCAAAGTTCTTTGCAGCTGAATTTAGATTTAGTCCCAGGTTTGGTTTTTTAAATATGGCTTTGTTCTTCCAAGTGTCTTCTGGGGCTAGAAGATGAAAGATTTCCACACAACCATCAATTTAGTCAATATTTTGCAGTTGGTCTGTGAAAACAAAAGAAATTCCACCACTACCAACACAAAAGAAAAAAGAAAGAGAAGGGAAGGAAAAGAAAAAAGGCAGTGAGTGAACTGTTATTTTACTGGTAAATGACTAAGGCATTATAAATTCTTGTCCTTAAGCACAAAGACTTTTCAAAAGCAAATGTAAATCTCCACCAAATCGTTACCCACCACTTGCATTTATAACCACGTTATTATCAAAACATTTAATCAAACACTTAATGACATAAAATTATTGTGCAGAGTCTATAATCCAGGCACACATCTTTCTCTCTCTTAACAAATAAGTGGTGAAGAAATAAGTGCAGTGGAAAGATTTCCAGAGCCTGTGGCATTGTAAAATGTAGCAGTTATGAAAAATAAAAAGAGAACTAAGTGAACCTGGATAAATTGATTCTATTGAATCCTTTTATGGGCTTCTTTCATATTTATTCGTGTGCTGGATTGACCTTGGCTGGCCACCAAGTTGCTTTATCAACAGGACAGGGGAAGAAAATAAGATGAAAAAACTCATGGGTGAACATAAGGAGGGGGGAGACCCCTCACCAGTTACTGTCACAGGCAAAGAAGACTCCATTTTTGGGGGGATTAATTTAATTTTTTGCAAATTAATAACGGTAGAATAGTGAAAACGAGACCAAAACTAATAACACCTCCTCAATCCCCACTTCTTCCAAGGCTCAGCTTCCCTCCTGGCTCATCTAGCTCCTCCCCACAAGCGTGGCAGGGGGATGAGGGGACAAGTAACTGGGGCTGTGGTCAGTCCATACCACATCATTTCTGTCCCTTCCCATGCTCCACTGTGGGTTCTTCCCACAGGGAACAATCCTCCACTACTTTCTGCAATGAGGGTCCATCCCACAGGCTGAAGTTGTCCAAGAAATGGAGAGTTCCAGCGTGGGTGTCTTGTGGGGTCACAGTCCCTGCCATAAAACCTACTCCTCTCCTGAATAACAGTAATCTTGTATGTCCTTGTTGCAGGAATTGCCTCCCTTCCCCCAGTGTCTTCCAAGTTCTCTGGCCCTGAGGACAGTTTATACAGCCGTTCAGTGCCAAAGGTAATTGCAATGCTGATGCCTGGAATATCTTGACCTTCTTTCTTTTTCACACGGTGTGTGCTGTGCCATAACCAAACACAGGTTTTGGGTGGAGGTGGACACTTAGAAATCAATTACAGCTGGAACTGGGTAACTGGAATTCAACATTCCTGAATGTCTGACTTGTAAGGATAAAATCTGGGTTAGACTCAGATTTAGATTGAACTGGGGGAGGAAGGAATGGGGTGGGGGAGGCTGAAGAGAGGTGAGGGAGAAACAACCTCCTTTCATATTTGCAAGGTGTGTCTAGTAAAGCTTTTGCCACATCAGTTCCCCTCAGCCACATTTTCCTCCCACCTCAGGAAAAGTCAGGAACCCACAGACTTCCCCTCATAAAATATCTCAAGCTGGAAGGGACCCGTGAGGGTCACTGAGATGAACTCCCAGCTCCTCCAGGACTGCCTAAAACGTGACTAAACCCATCACCCAGACCCTCCCTGAGCTCTGCCAGGAGTTCAGGCACTGTCTTCTCTTTGCTTTTCATGCCTTCCCTCCCCCAAATGCCAGCCAGGCCTTCCTGCTGGCTGGCATCATGGGCAGCCCTGACTGGGACAGACTTGCCATGGGTAAAGCCGCTTGTCTGATTGTCATTCCTGGGATTAAAAGGTGTCTCTCTCCACAAACCCACTTATTACCTGTAATTAATTAATTCTTTCAGCCTTTCCAGACAGGACCACTCCAGCTTTGCTTTTGGGAATTCACCTCTGTGTGTATTACACCTGGAACTATTATAATGTGGGAGTTTCCTTTGCCCTGGGCAGGTGTTAATTCTGGACAGAATTATATACATATATATATATATGTATAAAGCTGTTATATAGGTGTCTTGACCAAAGACAACTGCAGTGTTTTTGTTGTTTTCCCAACCTGCCAGACTGGAGATGTGGATATAAGATACTACTGTTGAAGGTGAAGTTTGAGGTTCTTTTGCAAACAAAATCCAGTGTAGATATAGTAAGTAAATGAGCCTTTTTTCTGAATCATTTCTTGACTGTATTTTCCAATTCAGTCAGGAACTTTGCACTGATCTTGGAGGGGTTTGATATCTCAGCAGTAAATGCTCAGAGGGAAAGCCCCCAGCTAACACCCAGTTCCCTGAGACCTTTGCCCCCTTTCCACATGACCAGCGTGTAAAAAGTTGAGCTCAGGGTTTATTCCTCCACTTGTTCCCTTCTCAGAGGCCTCTGTTCTGAAGGATGGTGCTGAGCTCTCTTCTAGCACACCAGCAACGTGGATCTTAATTTATGCCATATATTTTTAAAGCACTTTCAGCACCTCCATGATGTTTTTTGCCAGTATTCTCATGGGAAAGTGGCAGTGATGTGGTACCGAGTTCACTTCTCAACACAGTGATAACTCATTTATTTTTGAAGAGCTGCTTCAACATGTACAATGCAGAAATCTGTCGTGGGATGACATTGCATATAAATCATAGCAGAGTGAGTCTAGTTCTTTTTGGCACACAGTGAATTTTAGGAAGTACTCAATGATTAAAACAATGATCAAAATAATAACAGTAAAAATAATAGCAATGACACTGATGTATTTGTAGTTATGATGTTTGACATTCATTACTTGTCAAACAAAATGCTGTTGAAGCAAAGCTGAACTGAACAGCTGAGGGTTCAGTGGGGATCTACAACCCTGAGCAACAGTTCCACAAAGTGTTTGAAATGTTTATGAACAGGATTATAAGGCACTGGCTGTGCTTCCATGGCACAGTATGGTCTGCTCTGAGAACCCAAAGAGCTTGTGCTGAAGACCCTGAATCCTCCCTGTACACATTTCAGGGCAGGATATGAACTTTAGGGATGATTGTGGTAGTGCTGGTTTGATGGTAGGCCTGGATGGTCTTGATGATTCTGGGATTCAGTGGCTGTAGCCATTTCCCAGTGACTGGGTTGGTGTGCACTGGGGAGTCACTAAACCATCTGGCGTCATCTAAAAGGCATCAAATTTGGGTGCTCCACAGTGAGAACGATGGTGTTGTGAGTGGGGACCATCAGGGGACTGGGTTCACAGTCCTGCAGTTCAAACTCCAGGTCAGATGTGGTCCCAGTGGCCAAGGAAACATTGAAATCCATCACAGACACACAGCATAAAATTGACCTGTTTATATTTTTTATACCAGTTATCCCTGGACAGTATAAAAAGTGTCTTCTACCTGCATCAAAAATTGCCCACGCATTTTTGAAAATTCCCAGGAGATCATCTAGGGGTGAAAATTATTTATAACTCATTTCCACATGTGAGAGGAATATTTAGAATCTAAAAATGGCTTGGTGAAGGCAAACTATTTCTCATTTTGGACAGGGCTTAGCATATTCGTGATGGCCCCATCTTGAAGCTGATAAAGGCTGCTGAAGGTTTGCCTTAACCTGTGGATTTGCAGTCCATGGTTTAAATTTATGACATTATAAGAAAATACAGTAAAGCATTTCCCAGACAAAAAGTGGTTTTCTATTACATTCACAGTGTTAACTGCATAATAGAGGTTTTCTGACAAAAATACTGGGTGTATTCTAATAAAGTTCAATCACCACTGATGTCAGTATATTGCCTGATAAATATTACAATCTCTTTCATTATATTTCTTGTCAGGTGGGAGAAATCAGAGGGTAACTCATTTAGCTGTTTGATGGTTAGTGCTGAATCAAACAATTTCTTCAGAAACCACCTGCCTGCCTGCCACTGCGTCTTCTAAGCCCAGGAAGTTGTGTTTCTCAGTTGGCTTTCCCTGCCTGAATACTGGAAACATTCCCAAAGATTTTTCATCCTTATTCTTCAGGACTCTCTAATGAGAAATAGGGGTTAAAAAAAGAGGAGGGAGAGAAGTTATCGTGAGGATTTTTTCCACAGTGAAGGAGGTCATGAAGGGGTGGACTCCAACAAATTGCTTCTCTCTCTCCCTGGATAATCAAGAAAAATGAGCAAATGTCCTTGCAGTGCCTCTATGGAAGTCAAGAAGAAGGAGGGAGTGTCCAAGTCCTCCCTTGGAGCAGGGAGTCCATCTACTGATAGAAAGAGTCACAGAGACTGAAGACCTAAAGCCTAATCTATTCATGTCTTTGTGAGGGTATTTGCTTCAAATTTGATCCCTTCTGTTCCATGTGTAAAAAAATGTACAATTTTAAATGATTTGGGAGATTAATTAAGACTTTGTATCACAGGTTTTGTTCCCTCAGAATTCCTTGCCCATGGACCCAGCCAGATGCAAAGACTGAAGTACCTGGTGTGTGTCATTGTAAAGGGTGGCAACAGGAAACCACTTAGGTCAGCTATTGGCCATTCAAACTCTTTGAATCAGAAACTAATGCAAAATGTCCAAAGAAGATAAATGTTGCCCAGTAATTGCACTGATCAATTCACAACATGAACAAAAGATTTGGCAAATAATCGTAGGGAAAAGTGACACCTCAGCAAAGAAGAAGGGAGGAAAATAAAAGGCGTGGGAGATGTTTAAAAAATGATGAATAACGAAGTAAATTATTGAGCTGAGGAAAAGAATGAGCAGCTGCTGGAAGAGGAGGCCAGGAGCATCAGTCAGGGGTGCTGGAAGGTCTTCACTCTGATTACATTAGTTGAGAAAAGGTCATATTGAGAGTAGAGTTGCAGGTTTCTGTTTAATTGCATATGTAGTTGCTGTCAGTGACCACAGAATGACTTGGGTTGGAAGGGAACTTAAAGATCATCCAATTCCAACCCCCTGCCATGGGCAGGGACACCTCCCACTAGCCCAGGGTGCTCCAAGCCCCATCCAACCTGACCTGGGACACTCCCAGGGATCCAGGGGCAGCCACAGCTTCTCTGCCCAACCTGTGCCAGGGCCTGCCCACCCTCACAGGGAGGAATTCCTTCCCATTATCCCATCTAACCCTGCCCTCTCAGTTTGGGACTATTCCCCCTTGTTCTGTTGCTCCATGTTCTTGTTACTCTCTCTCCTTCTTTCTTCTGGGCTCCCTTCAGGTACTGAAAGGCCACAATGAGGTTATCCCTAAGCCTTGTCTTTTCCAGGCTGAATGGGATGTTAGGGACTACGATCCCATCCAAGGGGGACTGGGATGATTCCTCATTCCCTGGCCCACTGCACAATGCTCCTCCTTAAGGGGCATCCCTTACCTTGGCTTTAGCAGATTTTGGGGCAGTCCCACAGGCAGTTTAGCCTGAACAAGGGCCATGGGGCCAGTTCTGCCTGGTCCCGAGTGCCACTTCCCAGGAGCTCCGTGTTTCAAGCTCCCACAAAAGGAGCCTGCAGGACTGGGACAATCTCTTAGACAAGCTTCATAATTAGTCCATTTAATCTGCCATAAATGTCTCTGTGATAAATCAGAAGAACATTCTCTAAGAGGGAGCGAGTGCTCATTTATAGTGGGCTGGATTCGTCCCTGGTGTAACTCAGCTGACTTCAGAGGCTTCCACTTGCCACCCCAGCCACACTTCCCCTCTCCAATCCAGGGTGAGTCATGGCTCTCTTAATGGGGAAGGATCCATTTTTCTTCTTAACTACTCCCAGTGACACTCTATAAACTGGAAATATTATTTAGTTGTGGTTGTGGTTTTATGCTGGGAAGGAAGTGAATGATGAATTGTAGCTCCATTTATTGCACCGTGTAGGACTGCTCCGACTCTGAGGATGGTTTGAAAAGAAAAATTAAGCTCTCAAAATTGAATTAAAAGGTCAATAAATAGAAATATAAACCAATGAAAGCAAATAATTTTACCCCTACTGATGAAATGTACTACAGAGCATGTCATGTTGTGATATGCATTGGTTAGCATATCTTGATTAAGAGAGTAATAAATATTGATGATACAGATATAGGAATGACAGGTGCAGTTTATAATACAATTATTCCAAATGTCTATGGAAGAAGGGGAGGAATAAAGTTGTATGGGTGGGATTAACTCATGAAGAAACAAGAAGGGATTTCCAGGCTGTGTGTCTACTGATGGACAGGGAAATGTGCTGAGTGCACAAAAACTTGACAAGGTGGAATTGGTTCTCTATTTGAAGTTAATAGTGTCTCCAAATTATTTCAAAGGCATCCAGAACTTTTAGGTGGGTGTTTTCCTGGAAATGAAGAGAATTTGGAATGAAAATTAAAAACTGAGGGCAAGGGGGGGAAATAACCTTGAGAACCAGAAAGTTGTGCCTCCCTGGCTTTTTGTTCTTACAGTTAGCCAAGTGTGCGATGCTTTTGGAACATTTGGAAGAACTCCTACCACATTAATTTCAGCAATTTGTTCTAATGCAGTTAAACTTGGATATTTTTGCCTGGTTAATACCAAGCCTTCAGTTTATCACACCCTTCCACAGCATCAGTGACTGAGGAGCTGCCAGCTGTGAAATCAGTGGCAAGACCAGAGTTCTGTTTCATAATGCCAGTTGTGTGTTCATTGTTCATGTCCCCAATGTCACATGGGTTGCAGAAGTGACTGAATCATCCTTGTAATGTCAGAAGTCCTTCTTTCATCAGCTGGAGATCAGTATTCAAAGCATCACTGAAGGATTCAACCCTGAAACCAGCTGATATACACTCAGTTTGCCTTCTGATTCATCCTTGTGTTGCCAGTTCTCTTTTAGTCTCGCTGAAGAGCTGGAAGAGATGAAAAGATTTGGGCATCTGTTTCCCCAGCCAAACCAACAAACTATGCAAAGCTTTCCCCAGCATAATAATCCCTTTACAATAATCCCTATAAAAAAAAGCATCCAGGGCACATAAAAATCAACAGGCAGGCTTTGATACACGTGACTGCCAAATATCCATGGTTAACTAGATGCCAGGCTGACAGAACAAAGAGGTTTAAAACTATATAAAAGAAGTGCTGACGTTATTGTAAACCCCCTGATAGAGGGGACAACCTCAGAAACTCGCTCCTGTAATGTTGGGCTCTGCAGAGAACCACTAGAGATGTCTTTTTCCCCTTCAATCTGTAGGATATACTGAGTTATGGAGCCATTTTTTTCTCAGTCAGGGACTGACAGGACTAGTAGAATTAATCTGAAGAAGAAACAACTCTGAAATCGAAACCAAGCAGAGGCTCAAGCAGCTGTAGCAGATCAGGGTGTAAATATGGACTGATTGTTGTGGTCCTACTCCTCTGCATTATGCATTTGTAATGTGTTGTATGAGACCTTCCACAGCACCAGAAAATGAGTTTTAGGTCACTGCCCAGCAGCCTCCATTTCACTGAAGGTCTATCCAGTGAGCTGCAGCATCAGTGAGGCTTTGCTGCTTCAGAGAAAGCTCTGCAGAAAATGGGCCAGCACACAGCATGAGTTGATTGAAATTCATGAAATTATTCATTAATTGATATCAGAGCACAGTAAGAGTGAAACAGAAGTAACCCAGGGCATAAAGGAAATTACTATGAAAGATGCAGCAGGGCAGAGGTGAAACGTCACGGGCACCGTCCCCACCCCTGGGGCAAATTCCCTGCTTGATTCCTCCTTTGGTGGAGAGAGAAGTGGCATGACCAGGCAGGGGCTCAATGGCTCATCTTGCTAATGAGATTTTTTTTAAAAAAAGAGGCATTTGGGGGTTACGTTTTCACCAGTGCTGTCCTAAGGCAGCCAAGATCCAGCTGGTGAATGTCCTCTGGCTCTTCTATTCAAAATCGTATGGAAACATAAATCACAGAATCATAGAATGGTTTGGGTTGGAAGGGACCTTAAAGATTATCCAGTCCCACCCCCTGCCATGGGCAGGGACATCTCCCACCAGCCCAGGTTGCTCCAAGCCCTGTCCAACCTGGCCTTGGACACTCCCACAGATGGAGCAGCCACAGCTTCTGTAGGCAACCTGTTCCAGTGTCTCACCACCCTCACAGGGAAGAATTTCTTCATAATATCTCATCTAAACCTACTCTCTGTCACTTTGAAGCCATTCCCCCTTGTTCTGTCCCTCCATCCCTTGGGAATAGTCTCTCTCCATCTTTCTTGTAGCTCCTTCAAGTCCTACAAGGCCACCCTGAGGTCCCCCCAAAGCTTCCCTTCTCCAGGCTGAGCAATCCCAGCTCTCCCAGCCTTCCCTCCCAGCAGAGCTGCTCCAGCCTCTGCCCATCCTGGTGCCCCCTCTGGCCTCGCTCCAGCAGCTCCCTGGCCTTGCTGTGCTGGGCCCCCAGGGCTGGGGCAGCTCTGCAGGGGGGTCTCACCTTGGGAGGGCAGAGGGGCAGAATCCCCCCTGCCCTAAATCCCCTGTAGCACTGCCCATTAATGTCCCAAACACTGCCCCTTTCCACGACACTGCTCAGTGAACTTTCTGATTAATGTCTTTTTTTCCTTTAGTAAATCTGGGTGCAATACTGTATTTTTGTGTAAGAAGTTCTGAGAAATATTCCCACCCCGGTATTTTGCTAAACACAGGATTCAAGAATGACCTATTTCAGGACGTTTTAGACATAGTGTGCTTTTGGACCCCCTCTGAAACTTTCTGGTTACTCAGTATGCTACTAGTTCGGTTTCCTTTCCACTCACAGTCCACAATATCTGGGATTATTTGCTTTCTACAACTATAATGCTTGCCTTCAGCTTTTTTTCAGCCCATTTTTTCCCCATTCTATTTGTGAGTTTGTTACTTTCAGGGGAGCAGTAGTAGAGAGCTTCTCCAAACCTCTGTCCTAGTGAGAAAGCCTGTCATCCCAGACCTGTAATTGAACAATCAGGAAATGCCAAGGAGCTGTTGTGCCAGAAATGGAGCAAATCTCATCCCATATTAATCTCCAGGGTACCCCAGAGCAGAGGAAAGTTCTGATGTGCTCTGCAAATGAGCAAGGGATGTCCCTGCTCTGCACCAGCCTGGGCTGAACTGCAAGAAATGAAGTGCAGCAGAGAGATCTTGGAAAAGGTCTCCTGAGCAGAGCCAGGCAATCCTGTTACTTCCCAGAGCACCTCTCCTCTCTGCAAAAATAAACAGCAAAGGAGGGTAAATTTAGAAAACAGCAGCATGTTCTAGCAACAAAAGGAATGGGAGGGGGGGAGGAGAAGGAGAGTTGTGTTTAAAGCAGAAGGCAGCTGGCTTGTGACATGTTTCTAGGATAGTTATATTTATCCCATGGTTTTCCTTGAGGTGCTGGGACCCATTAAATACCAGAGACATGTTGTCCACATTTGTTATCTAACATTTTCCTCTATGGCCTGTTCAATAATGTATATGTACCAAATGCATTATTGAACATACTTAATACTGGAAGAATACTAAGGCAATACAGACTGCAGAGGTTTAATGCTCCAGAAAAGAAAGCCACAAGAAGTTTGGTCAGTGGTTAAAAAATCATGTTTGGCTTGAAAGAAGATTTCACTGGGAAAAACAGTGGACTTTCCATTAATTTCCAAGGGCTTGAGACCAGGTGAGGAATTGCAGGGAGGAGCAGCCAGAAGGCAGCATCTGCTTGGAGTCAGATAAAACCAGCACTGGGGCTGGACACAGCAAACCCTTCGACTGCAGTGTTTTGTTTAGGAAACTATGTGAAAATACACATTTTCTAATTTTGGAAGAGATTTCCATTCCTTAGAGCTACTTCGTAATTATCTATGTGAGGTCTCACTACTACATTTAAATAACCAAAGTGGATGATGCATTTGAGAATGAATTTTTTTCCTTGTCTTTTTCCTTTGCCATGATACTTCGTAAAAGCACAGAAGTAATTAGGACTGGAAATGGTTTCAAATAAGGACAGGCTGAACATTTGCCCTGCACTGATCCCACTGGGGTCAGCCTGGAAACAGGCTGCTGCCAGTGGAAGCAGAACCCTGCCAGTCATGGGAAGGTTAAAAAAAGCCTGCCTTGAATAAACACTGAGAAGCTGGGAGTGATCTCTGAGGCACATGAAATGCTGGTGTGCTCGTTGCTGCAGTTTCTAAATGATTTGGAAAGCAATGTTCAGATTTCTTTTTTAACAGGTATTTTCTTTAGGAGAACCAGAGGAGAAATAGCCAACATCATGTTTTCTTTTAAAAAGTACAGGGTGCAGAGGCCACAAGAAGTTCTCAGATAGCACAAGATAATGAATTCCCAGAACTGCCATGCGAAGCTTTTGTTTCGTTTCTGCTGCTCAGCCTTTCCTTTGTATTTAGATTTTGAGTGGGTTGCTGCTGGTACATTTCATTTTGGGGTGAGGGTTTGGCAGGTAACCCCCTGAGAGCCCCTGTGGCACTGCTTTTCTAGGGTTTCTTATAGTTCTCTCACTGCTTTTGCTCTCCCGTAGGTGCGACCTCAAAGACGTCCCGATTATCCGATCAGCCCAAAGAAGATCAGGAATGTGACACTCGTGTAGGATGAACTTCTCCAGGGTATTTTTCTATCAGCTGCATTTCTGCAACAGAGAAAGGTTAAAACCAGTTCCCTCGGTTTAAGCTATAAGTTATTTTTCTTTCTTTTCCCCCCCTCATGTAATGAAATAAAATGGCAACCTTTATAAAGTAGCATATTATATCTCAGGAAAATAATGGACATAAATGACATAAATGGACAGGAATTTGATGGGGCTGTACAAGAGGAAGAGTCTGTGCTTTGGGTCCCAAGGAAATTAACAAACTCCTTGTCAGACTAAATCTTACGTCACAGCAAGACCAAGGACTGGAACTGCAAGACATTGGTTGAGAAGAACTGTTAATAATAATAATGGTTAATACAATATTGACTGGTTTTTCATGTACTTCATGTACAGCCGATCATCTTGAGCTTATGGATCAACATTTTTCAATTCCTGTTCTGTAATAAAATCAAGGGAAGTTTTCAGGAGGGCTGTTTCAAAATTTCTAACAAAATTATCTTGGGATCATAAATGAATTTGTTCCATTTCAACAACTTACTTTGTAAAAGGTATTTGCCTTAAATCCAATGTTCCATCTTGAAATAAAACCCAATCACCCATGTGCCAAAAAATTCCCATTTTTAAAATGACATTTAAAAGTCTTTTAAGCTGGAAAATGTAGATTTGAAACTCCTGACTTTGAGGAGTTGCTGCTTGAATGTTTTATACCTCTGTTTCACTCGTGGGCTGAGTTTGCACCAAGTGACTTGTTGCACAGCAGTGTTG
This sequence comes from Scytalopus superciliaris, assembly GCA_013400415.1. Lineage (NCBI taxonomy): Eukaryota > Metazoa > Chordata > Aves > Passeriformes > Rhinocryptidae > Scytalopus > Scytalopus superciliaris. The sequence continues at coordinate 226,833 of VXBX01005466.1, forward strand.
GTATTCATGTTGAACAGTGGTTTTTCCTCAGGGATAGAGGTGATAAGGACCACAGGAAATGCACTTTAGCCAGGCAACTTCTCAGCAGATCAGATCCAGCACGTGGACCTGGATGTGCCTTCCCAGCCTAAAAATTGTGATTTCTAGCAGAAACGCTTTGCCTGAAATTTCGTATTTCACAATAAAAAGTTCAAGCTCGTTATTTTTAATTTATTTTATTTTTTTTAACAAAAAGGCAAACTTCTTCCAGAAAAACAAGTTATTTTCAGTGTGCTCGTCTTTCTACCCACTCAAAGAGTTCTGAATTATTCAGCGTGTCGCATCTTAATCTTCGCTACAAACCAGTGCAGGTGCTCTGCGAGCGGCTGGAAGAAGCCGCTGCTTCGAATCCCTTCCAGTGACAATCTGTGCAACAACACGAAGGGATCTGCAACCTGATCTCAGGGAAAAAGGGGCTGCTTTGCATGTTCAGCATCTCGTTGAGTCGTGGCAGATTTTTTTTGCTGGTGGCATTTTCAGCCCGTCTGTCGGAACAAGTGCAGGGTCTGCCACGTGTTACTGTACACAAAGCTGTTTGCAGCTCGGACCATCCCCGTCCTCTCTGTCTTGCTTGGCCAAGGAGGAGCTTTGAAAGGCGTTCTGTGACACACACGGAGAAAAATAGAAGCAATTTGTGTCATGGCATATCTTGAAAATATCATTTTCCTTGAACTGAACATGCATCTACCTTACTCTGAGATGAGCATTCCTGTTGCTGACATCTAGTTACTGCTGGAGCTTAATGCAACTGAAAAACAAACAAAAATCCACTTTATTAGAGGAATGTCCATTGCATGAGAGACAGGTGGGCCCAGGGTGACACCAGCCTGTGATTTGGGGATAAAACCCACAGAATTTTGGCTTTCTGTGCACATCCATGGGTAGCAACACCGTCTGGTTGTCAGAGAATTCTGAAGCCTGCATGGAGACAGCAGTTTCCCAGCAGAAAATGTTGATTCATTAGAATCTATTTTGCAAAGGCAACAAACTGTATTGGTTTTTTTCCCTTGAAGCCCTTGATTTCCAGCTTAGCTTCGATACCATAGTAAAGCAGCCAAGCTAAAACTGAAGAAAACCTTTCCAGCACTTCATCCACATCCTTCCACAATGAATAAAACACATTTCTATGTTGATGCCATGGGCAACAGGACACAGACTGAGCCAAAAGGCTGTGTCAGCAACACTTCCATGCTGGGGAGTCCCCACTGGGATTTCCTCTTGGTGCTACCTGGGACTGGAAACTCTTCAGGGCAAAAAAGCAAAGCTTCACAAATTGGTTTTCAGGGTCTGGCAAAAGAACCTCCTGGCACTCCTGTTCAATGAACAAGCTGAGAAGAGAACGGTGGAGACCTCAGAGCAGCATCTGGAGGGGCTACAAGGGGTGTGGAGGGGGATGCTTCATCAGGAACTGCAGTGATAGGACAGGGGGAAACTGGAATATGGGAAATTTGGGTTTGATGGACAGAAGAAGTTCTTCCCTGTGCGGGTGGTGAGACCCTGGCACAGGTTGCTTCATCTCTGAAGGTGTCCAAGGCCAGGTTGGGTGGGGCTCTGTGCAACCTGGGCTAGTGGAAGGTGTCCCTGCCCATGGCAGGAGGTTGGAATGAGATGATCTGTAATGTCCCTTCCAACCCAAACCATTCTATGATTCTACATGAGACTCCTAATCTGGAAACCCTGTGGGAGCCTCTTCCCTCCTGGCAGCTCCAAGGTGTCCCAGTAGGACATCAGGGGTGTGGGACAGGTCACCCTGCAGCTCTGGAGTTGGGAAGTGCTCCAAGGGACCACCTTGCCAGCAGACAAGTGCCAGTGAGCATCACAGACTGCACCCCACTGACTGCACAGGTCCCACAGCCATGGAAACCTGCACCAGAGCCTGGAGCTATTTCCCTTCCTGCCAGCTCCAAGAATGCATCCCACACAGCTATGGAACACTCTTAACAGCATTAGCATGAGGTTAAAAATTCCTGTCGTGTCCTTGAAATTTATGGCTTGGGGCATTTATATCGTCCCAGATTTGTTTTCCTCAGGCATGTTGTACAGCCTGTATATCATCTCCAGTACTAGCTGTTACTTATGTTTGCAAATAGAGCTCCACAAATAACAATACATAAAATACAGAGACAATTTTCGGCACCCAGGGAATATAAAATATGCAGGCACTTTCAGGAGGCACAGCAGACTGAAAATATTGAATTTCAGGCACTTTATGGAGACACCAATCTTTTGTGCATATGCATATTGATTTATAATTACGGCTTGAGGGACATTTTAGTAATCTAGAAGTATCCAGGTTTTTAGTGCCCACAGACTGTGCACAGTTTGATAGTACAAAGCCCTTTTATGTTTCCTTACAAACTGTTCTGATTTGAATTCTGTGTTTGTGTATGTGGGGGAAAAAATGAACTGAAAATAAACAGTATCGTGGAAGAGTAAAGTTTCCTAAAGTTGTCTCTCCAGTTTTATATTTCACAGAAAACTCAGGCTACCTTTAACACAAAGCCACTTAAAAATAACCCTGGCTTCATGTGGAGGTTTCTTGTTACAACAAAAGGCACCTCAGGTTTGTGTGGGCTGAGTGGAATCAACAGATGAACTCTTACAGAGGAGTACTCACAATATTCACTAAACATTTGGTTTCTTACTGAGCTGATTGAATCCAGCCCCTGTTTTCCACGTTTATTTGGTAGAATATACAACATGTGGTGCTGCTAACCTGAAAAAAGCACCATTTTTGGGTATTTGGGCCTCCCAGTGACACAGATGGGAATAACTCTCTGGTTTCTGGGCTCACTATCTCTCATTCCTCAAAAGGATCTTGCATGAGGCAGGAAAAACACAGCTTCCTAGAAAATTGCCCAAAATTTCCCCTGGAAAACCTGGGTATGGTCTCCTCAAAGTATGGCAGATAACTCATCTAATTACTCTTCCCTCTCCACCCAAATAGATTTACCCATCTAAAATGGGGAAATGAGGTCCACCCCCAACTCTCCCTCTATGAATTTCCCTAAATCCCACACCCACATTCCCAGCAATGCCATAAAATTAATGCAGTGGCCTCATGGTAACTATATAAGTAAAATCAAGCAATCAGGATAGACCAGAAGGGTCTCATATTTTCAAGCAATAATAAAATTCCCTAACAAACCAAGCCTAGATGCCAGTAGGAGAGCACTGCTCCCAGAACACCTCTGGCATCTGAGTACTTCTTTTCCAAACAGCCTCCCAAACCCTTTCTAAAGATGAGGCTGAGCATTGAAATTCATAAAGCCACTTGATATGGAGGAACATAATCTCAGCAAATGTGACTTTTATGATTACTCTCCTCCTACTCACCACGATTGACTCTTGTTCCCCAGGCTATAAACTACCTGCCTCTTCCTCCCCCCAAGTGACAAGCAGCTTCATTTAACTTGAACTTTCTCTCTCACTTTCCACCCTCTTTCCCATCCTTTCTTCTCCACAGCTCCCAAATACACTTTCTTTAAACAAAGGCCTAATTGATACATACCTAATTAACACCTGAGCATTTGTTCTCAGCTTGTATTTAGCTCTGAAAATTGCTGCTTCTATTTCAGACCTCCCTGAGGGCTTGCATCCCTGAAAGTTTGCCTGATATTTCCAGCAATACAAGTCGATCCAATAGAACACTGATGGCTGCCTATTCCCATCATCCCACCCACAGGGATTACAGGAGGACACCAAGTACATCCCAACTCACCTTCCTGAGCTGCTGTTGGGAAAAGCTGGAGGAAAACAGAGAAGCCAAATTGGGTTTGCATGAATAGTCTGCTCCAAACCCCCCTCAGCCAGTGGAAAAGTTCTCTGTGGCGTTGTGAAGGTGGGGTTTGCCAAGAATGTTCTACATTCCTGCAGTCTGTAGCTCTGGGTGAGATTCCTGCCCTTGTGCCCTGGGAAATTCATAGACCAAGTCAGAAATACTTGGGTTGGAAAGGACCTTAAAGGTCATCCAGTTCCAACTCCTGTGCTGTGGTCGGGACACCTTCCCCTAAATTCAGTTTTCTCTTCCTCATTTCTCCTCCTGCTCTCTGTTGTTTGGGAGCTGCAGGTTGGTAATAACTCCTTTACTTTATCCTAGAAATCATGGATTATTTATGCTAGATTAGCACAGATAATTATTTAAGCAAATATAGGTATTTTCTGTTTCAGAGCAATATTGCAATAGGCTACTCCTTTCCAGCTCAGGGAATTAATGTCTGGGAGCTCCCAGCATCGGCTGGCATTTCTCTCACAGCAGAGCTCACGTCACACAGATGTTATTTATATTGTTTATTTTCTCCTGTGCTGTGATCACTCCCTCAAATGAGCCTTACACTAAGTGCTTTTTTTAAAAAAATCATGTTCCAGAAAAACACTCTGTTTGTTTTTGTTTTGGGGGAAGAATGCCAAAATCAAGGGAAAACAGTGGTGTTTTTATTAGAGAAGTCAACCAGATCCATCTCAGCTCTCCTCCACCTCATTAACTTCCCATCACAAAGGGCCTGGGAGCTGATCCAGCTCATCTGTGCTATTGATTCCCTTAATCCCAGTGACCTTCCCATCGGACACTGGTGCTGTGGTATCAGCTCTGCTCACCTGGGCCAGGTGTCTCTCCTGCAAACCCCAGTGTTGTCACCACCCATTTTAGACCAGCTGTGGAAGGACAAAGAGAGATCCGTGGCTCGACCTCCTGCCCCACACCTGACACTGAGATGGTAGAAGACTCTCTTTTTCTTTCCCAGTGGAGGTGCCAGATGCTGGGACAGTCCCAGGTGTCCCATACCATGGGTTTGCATTGAGATGTCACCCTACTGACAGACAAGGAAACCCCCCTGATGACCTCTGCTCCCTTCAGGTTTGCCCCAGCACTTCTCTTTCATGTTGCAGGAGCCAGAAATCTTCATGACAGTTACTGGCCCATTCCAGAATTGTGTTGGGGAAGCAATTCCTGCTTGAAAATTAGCCATGTGTTGTGTTGTCTTGGTATGGAGCAGACAGACACACTCCAGCCATGCAAAGCACTGGAACAGCCATGCTGTGGATGCCTCTTCCCTGGAAGTGCTCAAGACCAGGCTGGATGGAGCTCTGATCAACCTGGGCCAGTGGAAGTTGTCCCTGCTTATGGCAGGGAGGTTGGAACCAAATGATCTTCCAGGTCCCTTCCAACCCAAACCTTTCCACGATTCTGTGATTCTAAACCAGAAGTTTTTCTTTTGCTTATGTCAAAACACAAGCAAATTTAGCAACCATTTTGTGGTGATCTTCATCTTGGAAATTTGGGAAGGCTGCTTCCTGATCCTCTAAAGGCATCCTCCTAAAGATCTAATGTTACCAGCCCAGCCCTTTGATGCTGCCTGCGAGCCTGAGCTCAGAAAACACTTCAAATCTGCTCGTTGCTTCATTGGCTCCATTTGTGAACTGAAAGCTAAAAGAGAGCAGAGGGAAGCAGTGTCTGTGCCAAGCACCAAAATTCATTGGAGAGGCATCTGAGCTGGCAGAGGAACAGTTGCTTTCCACTACTCCTTTCATCCTTTGCCAGAGCAGGAGACAAACATGGAGGAGTGATTGGGATGGGATTGCTGATCACCACGAGTCCTCATGCTCGGAGTGCTGGGTGCACTGGAGCAATGTGCTTTGGAGAACAGCCGTGACTACAACCCAGGTTAAAGGAAAATTAACCATTTCCCCCTAAAATTATGTATGATTGTTTCATCATGGATATTGTCATACTGAGTACTAATATTACTAATATTAATTACTAATTACTTACCCTTCCCTGTGAGGATGGGAAGGCCCTGGCACAGGTTGGGCAGAGAAGCTGTGGCTGTGCCATCCCTGGGAGTGTCCAAGGCCAGGCTGGACAGGGCTTGGAGCAACCTGGGCTGATGGGAGGTGTCCCTGCCCATGGCAGGGGGTGGCACTGGATGATCTCTAAACTTCCTTCCAACCCAAACCATTCTATGCTTCTGAAAATACCTTTCACCTTGAGATCCTGAAAAGAAAGATGACATTCTATAGTCTATTGTGAAACCAAATCTGAGGGCATTTTATAGCTTTCTGTTAAATCACAAGTCAAAATTCAGCTCCCTTTGCTCACGGAAAACCTTTGCTGGTCTCAGTGGGCTGAGTCTATTTTAAAGTTAAAAGACCTCTCTATTCAATAGGAGCATCCAGAGTTAGAAATAAATATATTCCTTCCAAGGTTCTCATCTTTTACTTATTTTCATAACATTTAAAATTTAGCTGAGTGTATTGAATGTGTTTACAGGACACATGTACTAAAGAGGATGGAACACTGGGAAGTGCAAGGGGTGGAAAGCACAAGATAAAGGAGGAGGTGGCTGTGGTACACACAGACATTTCCACTGTTGTGAGCTGATAACTGATAGCTGAGGTCTTGAGAGATGTAATGAGATGACTTAGCTGTCCTCTGAAGTTTGGAGAGCATTCAGAAGGAGCTTGTCAGGGCCCTGACTATGCCAGCAGCCTCTGTATCCATCTTTCTCTGTAATCCTCCTCTGCAGGGAATCCTATCCCATATATCTGTGTTTGAGGTGCTGCTGTGCAACCTTCCACCACACTGAGCTGTGAGAAAGAGCAGTGAGCAGCCTCATCCAGGGCCTCTGCTCTGGTCCCTGTGCTCCCTGGATGGGATCTTGGATCCCCAGCCCACAGCCCACCATGCTGCCCAGCTCCTGCCCCTCCTGGGCTGGCTGGACCCTGACCCTCCCTCCCACTGTGGACCTGTATGCTCACCTGGGCTTTTGGTGGAGCCTGGACACCCTGTGCTGCTGCCAGGCCCTTTGTGAGCTGTGTGGAAGTTCTGTTTCCTGAAAAAAAAGAGCTTTAAAGACACATCAGGTTATAAGAAAGGTTATTTTGAGAGCAGATTGTTTTTACAGACAACACAAACTAAGCAGCAAATGCACCTTTTGTATCTTCCCCTGGTTGCACATTATGACAAGTATCCCCCGTCCACCCATTTCAGGACAGAATTACTTCCAGATTTAAGTGCAGTCCCTCCAGCAGGCACAGCATCACTCTCTACAACTCCCTGACAGGAGGGTGGAGCCAGGTGGGTGGCAGCCCCTTCTCCCAGGCAACAAGTGACAGGACAAGAGGGAATGGTATCAAAGTGTACCAGGAGAGGTTCAGGTTGGACCTGAGGAAAAATTCCTTCATGAAAAGGGTGTCCAGGCACTGGAATGTGCTGCCCATGGAAGTGAAGTCACCATCCCATGAGGTGTTCAAGAAATGACTGGACGTGCCACTCAGTGCTGTTGTTTAGTTGACATGATGGTGTTCAATTAAAGGTCAGACTCGATGATCTTGGAGATCTTTCCCAACCTAAATGATTCTCTGTGTTGCTGCCACAGAGGCTTTTCCTGTAGCAACCACAGCATCTCTCCCAGGGCACAGGTGGGAGCATCCCTTATCAAAGGGGAGAGGCCAGGCAGCTGCTCCCTTGGCCACATAATGTGGGTGGGAGCACAGAGAGTGGACACAGTGGTCACACAGGGGAGAGGGGCACCAGCCGTTTGCCTTCACCACTGTGTGCCCCCTGAGAGACCTGTGGGTATTCATACAGAAGGACAGAGCCACTGAACCCTGGGCTGCCCCTGAGCAGATGCCGAAAGAAAATTGCCTCTCTGCTCAGAAACCTTCTCGGTGCAACTCCTTTCCTGCTGAGTAGCTGCAACAAAGTCACTGCTGAACTATGCAGCACTACAGCCAATAATGCTTTATTTCCCTCCAGAAAAGTTTTCTTTCTCTCTCTTCTTGCAGATGCTTCTTTTCTCCCCCGTGTCCTTAATTTGTTGTCAAGTCTCACAGCCTTACTTGTTTAATCAGGAACCCAAATGCCTCAGAGCAGGTGCCCTGACTCCTCAGCTGCCTGTCAAGCTCTGTGAGCAGGCACATGGCACTGCAGAAATAAGGAAGGAAATCCATATCCCTTTTCCCTCACTGCCCAGGCTGCTGACAAATTTTGCCCTGCATTGCAGATGCAATTCAATTATTTCAATGAACCCAATCAGAAATAATTAATGAAGACTTTCTAATGTGTGTTGGGAAGATCAGCCACCAAAACAGGGAGCTTTTCCTTTCTTTTGCTGGATTGCTACACTCAGCAGTTTATGGCTAATAAGTTACAAAGCCTTGGTTTCCTTAATTTCAGGTGCTAATCCCTTTTGGTAGGGCAGAGGTAGATACAATTCATGTCAGAGGATTATGAAGGCACTGATGATGCTTTGAAATGGAAACTGTAAGAAGAGCCACGAGCTATGGTTACCCATGTAACCGCACTTAAATCGGCCCTTTGCTTGCATTGGTTAATTTTGCCACTGAGCAAGATTTTCCAAGCAGACCCCTGTGTCCTTTGTGTCCTTTGTAGCTGTTTTAATGATGAAAGTTCACCGTGGGCAGGGGAGTGACAGGGCAGGCCCAGCTCTCATTTTCGGTGTGTTCACCTTCCAGGGAAGCTCTGCCTGCAGACACACTTGTGGGTCGGTGACCAAGAGATTCTGAATGTCAACTAAATAGCCCATAATTGCAGTGATTTCCATGGAAGTGCCAGGCTGGGACTGTTTTTCCTGCTGCAGGTGCACAGTTGTGCTGGAGTCTTCATAGGTGGGAGTTCACTGAACTCAGTTTGCTCCATTTGCTGTGTTTTCTGCTTCTCAAACATGGCTGTCAAATGAATGGAATTGCTAGCACAGGGTTGTTGGGTTTTTTTCTCCTGTCAGGGAGCAAGAGGACTTTATGAAGGTTTAAAGATCTAAATAAAAGGTTAATTGCCATAATCAACAATTTAAGTAATAAATCTATTATCATGCCTTCAATTTCATCAGACAATTAATGATCCCATCCCTTGGGTTAGAATGGGCATTTCAGTGTGCAGGGCATGGTGATTCTCAGTAGAATCATAGAATGGTTTGGGTTGGAAGGAAGTTTAGAGATCATCTGGTGCCACCCCCTATTATGGGCATGGACATCTTCCATCAGCCCAGGTTGCTCTAAGCCCTGTCCAACCTGGCCTTGGACACTTCCAGGGACAGGGCAGCCACAGCTTCTCTGCCCAACCTGTTCCAATGTCTCACCACCCTCACAGGGAAGAATTTTTTCCTAATATCTCATCTAAATCTACTCTCTGTCAGTGTGAAGCCATTCCCCCTTGTCCTGTCACTCCAGGCTCTTGGAAATAGTCTCTCTCCATCTTTTTGTAAGCTCCCTTCAGGTACTGGAACAACACATTTTTAATGTACTTTATGGCTAAGGCAGTTTATAACACAAAACCTTTAAAGCACATAATGGTTACTTCATTCTTTAGGCATCAGTCATGTCCTCCTCTAAATTAGATATGTGTATAATGGAACAGAGTGAAGAAACATCCATGGAAACTGACTGGAGTTGGGGTGTTCATGTGCTGGCACTTTCCATATGAGATTAAAGAAACTAGCAGGGGACATATTCATCAATGCTCTTGGTCACAGTCTGAAATTGTCCCCCCTCTTTTGCATCAGTGAGGGAGGAAGGAGAGCAGGGACAGGGAGGGAAAGACATTTCAGCAGCAGGGAGAAGCTGATTCTCTTGTTATAAATCAAACCTCATTCATTTGAAACTGTTTTGTTGAAAGACACCACACTGAAGATCCTCTGGAGTGACTGAGACAAGCCACTGGCCTGCTCTGCTGCCAGCTCTCCTGAGAGTCAAATCACCCAGTTTCACACTGATCACCAAAGCTTTTCCCACTGAACCCCTGATATATGGTGCATAGGTTAGTGATGTTATTTGTCACTGCTTTTCCATCCTGAATTTAAATGTGGTCTAAGCAGATAAGAAGCAAACTGTTTGTAGATGCAGCACTGAGAGTGTAATTAACCATCCTGCTTAATGAGGTATTAGTGAGTCTCCTCCAAGAGCTTGAGGATATGTGTACAGTGTGCTTTCACCTACTGCTCAGTCTGTGCCCCGAGCAGGGCTCAGCACACTGAGCTCTCGAGAACAAACAACAACAGAAATTCCCATTAGGAAGTAAAGCTTCAGAATTCATTAAAGGTCCTGAGTCACCAGTACCGGCTGGTGCAGCACTGGCAGACTTTTCCTCCCACACCACGATAGGGGAGGTCCAACATCAGGCAGCCCTTTTCCCTCAGGCTCTGGCTCTGAAGGTTTTCTGCCTCCCAGAAAACCTGGGAATACTTCCAAGCCCAGGAGCTGCCGTGGCCTCTGGAGCTGCACCACTGAGAGGCACATGAAGGAGAGGCTGTGCCAATCTCCCCCTGATATAAACCCACAACCAAGTGACTCCACGGGCTGGTTCTCCATCCAAGGAACGACTCGAGACCAGATGCAGCAGGAACCCTGAGAGTGTGTGTTAGGAATGCTGAGACATTCCTGAAAATACAGAAAATGTCTGGAGATTGGAAGAACAGTGAGTTCACACAGAAGCCCTCTTTACTCACCTGAAATTTGTATAAAAATATATACCACATACCTAATTCCACTCCAACCGGCAGTATAACAGTGAGTTATTGACATAGCCAATACACAAACACCAAAATTCCAAGCTCCAGGACAGAATTCCTTGCACATGGTGTCCAGAAATTTATATCAAATGGTTAAACTAAGTTTCCTGACTTGTATTAGTATTTTGTGGCTGTTCCTCTGAGCATGGGAACCTGACAACCTCCAGAGATCCGTTTTGACCTCAATTATTCTTTGATCCCAAGAATTATTTTGAATTCTATTGGTTTGAAACCCGAAATAACGTAGATACACACTCAGCAAAATGGCAATGTCCTCTGGAAAAGAAGCCAGCAAGTTTTTGGCCTTTCCTGGGTAAGAGCCATGTTATTTAACACCCTTCCCTTCCTCAATATCAGGTGAACTCATCTGTTTACAGTTGCATAATATCATTAAAATTTCAGCCTCTGAAACTTTAAATACAAAGAGATAATAGACTAAATATTTAAGAGAACCTGGGATTAGATTCCACTGACCTTCACAAACTCCTTCGAGTAATTTATATAAATGAACCTACTTATTATTCATACAAAAAAAGGAAATGCATGAAAAGAATGCAAATCCAGGACTACCCTTGGATTTTCCAGCTGAGATCAGAGCTAGTTAGTCCATTAGGCCCATAGCCAGTGCTCCATCACGCTGCCAAGGCCACTGTAGACCCTGAACTTCTCCTAATTAACTCAAAATTATTTTCTTTCTGATCATTTGAGGGAGCACTTACTGGAGTTTTGTTTTGGCCACATCCTTGTGTACAGGGGAGATGTTGGACCCCCCTGTGCTTTGTGGCCCTTGAGCGGCACAGGGACAAACCAAGAAGGCATCAAACCTAACTGTGCTTTTTCCCCCCTTAGTCCTAAGTAAGAGGATGCAGCTCTTTTGAATTTCTGTGCAGGAGCAAGTGTTAAACAAGCTCCACGTGATCGAGCTTGCATTTTAAAGAGGAAAGATAAGAAGAGAAATTGTAGAAGCTGCACAGACACACAGGCTTCGAGGCTGGAATTGGGGGATCCCATGGCTTGTGTTCTTACCTCACCCCAGTGCCATTCATAGAAAACATCCACCTTTTAGGGGAAGGGTTTCTGTGTCAGCCCTTGGGGGAATATCCATTATGGCCAAAAAATAGCTTTGGGTTCTCTCCTTTCCCTCGTTTAACTAGAAAGTTAAAGCAGAGGGAGGGGGAGGGAGAGATGCTCTGCCGGGGCACAAATCAGGCTGGGCAAGTATGTCCTGAAATTACCTCAGGGGAAACTTGTCCTTTCATGTACTGCAGAGAGATCCCCGAGAGCCCAGACCTTCCAAGCTCACCTTCTGATGGTGCTTTGGAAATACCACCATGGAAAACTGTGCTGAATAAAATGGCCCCACAGTGAGCCAGGACAGAGAACCATTTCTCCTTTGTGTTCATGAATCTATTTTAGAGTTGTGCTGACCTTTACAAGAACCTTCTCTTAATAACACCTCAGATGAAGAGACTGGCTCAGAGAGAGCACTTTCTAGCAAGGATGGAAGGTGGACAAGGCCCTCTGAAAAGTCATCAGCCACTAAACTGAAATGTCACCATTAGCCCATAGGAAATAGCTAAATGAGGTGTTATTATTGGTAACACAGACATTGAAGAAGAAAGATGAAGGCAAGAGAACTAAGCATTTCTTTCTGTTAAAAGTGAAGGGTCATCCTTTTCCATCAGTCAGCAGGGAGCTGCTTTTATTTCCACCTCCATTTTATCATTTTTAACATAAAAAATTACAAAGAATATCATTAAAAAAGGTTTGGCCAGATTAGCTGCACCTATTCATCATCTCAGGTCTTCAGGTGCTGAACATGATGTTTTTTTCTAGCATACTTTATGTCTCCTTTCCTTTCCATGCCTCACGCTCCTCTCAGCAAACTAACCATTGCTAAAAGGAGAGATGTAACCCAGTGGGACAGAACAGCCTGTGATAAAGTGTCTGCTTTTGGGTCTCTGAGTGTGCCCATTAAATGGGTATTTCTATAAGACAGTCCAATCTGTCTCAGTCTGTTGTTGCACTTCACAGCTCAGAAAATAAAAAGTGCTGATCTCACCTTTCCCTTGACTAGCTCAATTTCTGGGTGTTAAGTAGATATCTTTGCCTTGCTAAGTGGAAGAGATCCCATTTTCTGAATAAACCAAATGCAGGAAATACTTCTAGAAAGGACCTTTTGAAGTATCAAGCCCATATTGTTCCTCTCACTTAATGTAAACATTAATTCTAACCAGCTCCATTTAAACCCCGGGTATGTAAGGCTCAAAAAGCTCCAGAAGCTGAGGTTGAGAACTCCAAAATTTCACATGTTAGTTCATAATGATATTTTTAAATAGATATTTAGCAATAGAGACATTTCCACTGACCTTCCTATGTGTGAGTCCTGACATTGATAAGAGTTTTCCCTCTCCAGCTAACTACTTGATCCTGATCCATGCCCTATCCTGGTCTATCCTGCACATCAGTGTCCTGCCCTCTGACAAAGTGAAAAACCCCAACGTGTATTTGCTTGAGGAAAGAGCAAAGTTGAAGTGAGTCCACACTGGTTTCCTCCATCTGACAGGTGCTAATTATCCATCACTTGACCTGGTGGCTTTTATTTCCTTTTACTGGAATATGTTATGTTCAATTACTATCAATTCAGCAATGAAAAGGTTACTGGGGTGGAAAGAAAGAGTTTGAATGTCATGACTTTTTATTTATTTTCTGTAAAATGTCTGGCAAAATTTGGGACTGCTGTGACACAAAGATCAGGGATCATTTTGGGGCCTCTGCTCTGCCTAAAGAGGAAAAGCAAACAGGACAGAAACTCTTCTGACCTTCAGCTTTATGCTGTTATAGAGACCAAGAGAAAAAACCAATCCAGCAGTTCCAGCAGCACTTTGGGAGGTTCATGGTGGAAGGGATTTTAAAGCACCGCCCTTCATTTTTGGCCAAACCCACTTTGTGCAGCTGGAGTGGGAGGGTTGTCTGTGATCCCTGAGGTCCATGCAGAGGTTAATCCTGGCAGGGATGTTACCTCAGCCCTTTGGGAGCTGGGAATCTTCTAGATCTATCACCTGCACTGAATAAGGATCTGGGGAGTACACAAAAGGGATGAGTCTCCCTGAGAATTTGCCCTCAATTTTCCCAAAGTCACTGAAGTAAAGTAAGGGAAGGAGTGTACTTTAAACTGCCTTATCTCTCCATATTGCAAGTTATAATTGTAGATCTTTTAAATCCTTTGTCTGTACAGAGATTGAAAATTGTTAACTGATAATTATGATGTCTTTTTACCTTTTAATTAAGAATTTAACTGCCATGGGTAAGCGCCAGGTAACATCTGAGTGCTATACATCTCATGCTCTGGCTTTTGCAGAGCTGAGCCAGTCAAGGAGGCAAACCCCAGAACATTCTTCAGGCTTTGAAAAACATAGGGAATTCGGATTAAACTTGGCTTTCTTCACACCAGAGTTAAGGGCACATCTCTGAATTACATCCATCAAAATTCTTTGGCCAGACTGAAGAACTGACACATATATTTGGGTGTTTGGTTTTCAGGTTGCCCTTTTTTCAGGAAAGAAGATGACTCACACTGTACAGTAAGTCATGTCATGCAACTCTCCTGAGAAAAGACTCAATTTTTCAAATTATATTTGATACTTTGTGACACAGACAGCAGTAGGATTTTGTTGGAACCCCTGACTCATTCCTCTCCCATGGGAACAAAGGCTGGGTTGCAACAAGGGCCCTGAGGCCCAGATCATCAGAGGTATTTTGTTGATTAACTACTCAGCAATTAGCTTCTTAATTAAAAGGTGAGAAGGCATACTAGTGGGAGCCTGTGGAAAGTGGCTTTTTAAACGTTTTCTTAGGCAAATGAGCTGGTATGTATGATATGACCAGTCATACATCACAGAGCATCTTGGGCTGTGCTTGTTAAATCTGTTACCATCAAGGAGCAAACCGAAGCCTATAATCACAGCATATTCTCTGTAATTAAAGCTGTGTTCCAGAGCCTCTCCTATTTTCCAGGATTCAAAGGCACACATCTCTCTGAAACAAAAGAGATCAACAGCCTTGATTTCAGCTGCAACACAGGGTTTTTATTTTGCAGAAAGTTTGTGTGAAATCATTCCTTCTCTTAAAAAATTCATAAAGTGTAAAACCAGCAAGAGGCAGAGGTTTCACTTCAGTGTACCAATTTCAAGTGCTGGGAAACTTCAGTTCTTGCAGTCACAGTCAAAATTCAAATATATCCTACCAAACAGAGCAGTTCTGCTCTGATGGAATATGGAACACCTTTCAAGGCACAGCCATATTTTCATTTTGTTCTTTTTGGGTTAGATTTTATCTGAATCAAATTTTGTACAAAAACCAGAGCAGCTTAAGGAGTCATTTTTCACTGCATTCTGTTATCACCTCAAAGGAGAGTGAAGACAGGTGGGGATTGGCCTCTTCTCCATGGAACAAGTGACTGGACAAGAGGGAATGGCCTCAGGCTGAGCCAGGGGAGGTTCAGGTTGGACTTTAGGAAGAGTTTCTACATGGCAAGGGTTGTTAAGCATTGGAAGGGGCTGCCCAGGGAGGTGGTGGAACCCACAACAAGGTGTTTAAGGAATGACTACAGCAAGTGCAAGGTTCTGCACTGGGGTTGGAGCAATGCCAAGCTCAAGGCTGGGAGGAGAAGGGATGGATAATAGGCCTGGGGGGAAAAATTTGGGGGTGTTTGTGGACTAAAAGCTCAATGTGACTTGGCAATGTGCACCTGCAGCCCTGAAGGACAACCATGTCCTGGGCTGCATCCAAAGAGGCGTGACCAGCAGGTGGAGGGAGGGGATTCTCCTCCTCTGCTCTGCTCTGGTGGGACCCCCTCTGCAGTGCTGCCTCCAGCTCTGGGGCCCCCAACACAGAAAAGGTGTGGAGCTGTTGGAGCAAGTCCAGAGGAGGCCACTAAGCTGATCCCAGGGCTGGAGCCCATCTGCCCTGGAGATAGGCTGGGAGAACTGGGGCGGCTCAGCCTGGAGAAGAGAAAGATCCAGGGAGACCTTACAGTCCCTTTCAGTATCTAAATGGGGCTAGAGAGGGACTTGTCACTAGGGCATGGAATGAGAGGGTAAGGGACAATGGCCTTAAGCTGGACAACAGTAGGTTTAGGTATTAGGAAGAGATTCATTCCTGTGAGGGTGGGCAGGCCCTGGCACAGGTTGGGCAGAGAAGCTGTGGCTGCCCCATCCCTGGGAGTGTCCAAGGCCAGGTTGGATGGGGCTTGGAGCAGCCTGGGCTGGTGGGAGGTGTCCCTGCCCATGGCAGGGGATGGAATGAGATAGTCTTTAAGGACCCTGCCAATCCAAAGATCCAAACCATTCTTTTATTCCATGATCCCAACACATGTTCTCCAATTACAGATTCTTGCAGAGAAGAGCCATCTTCAGTCCCCTTACACAGGTGAAACTCCTTGGAAGCCTCAGAGACTTTTTGTTTCAAGATCCAGCTCAGTTGCTCTCCTCTCTGCTGAATCTTTCAGGTAAGTGGGAGTAAAAGGCAGTAAAATTGCAGTCATATGCCAGCAGACAAGATTGAGCACACAGAGAGTGCAGACATGATGAATAACAAGGTGGCATTTTAATAGTCAATTTTCAGCATATAACAGTTCTTGAAAATAGATTGCTTGGAACATTTTCTCTGCTTAGAAGTGCCACTGCTTAGCTGTGCACTTAAGTAAAAGCAGAACTTTGGGACACCTTTAAGTGAGAGGATTGCCATAGGGTAGAAAGGCTGCCAGAGATAAAACTAAAAGGTGATCTCTTCACACAACATAAATGACAGGGTATAAATAAATAAAACAAATATTAGGGTTACCTTTATTGTGAGATCCTTCTGAAAAGTCCAAGTTGCTGCATTTCCGGAACTCAAGATTGGTCCAATTAAGCTGGTTCCACCCAAGAGCAGGGGGCACCTGTGTGTGTAAACTCAAGAGCTATTAAGCTCACTAGGTCCACACTGAGAAGTAGGAGAAGCACACACAGCATTTCAGGCCACAGTCTCTTGATTACTTTGGTTGGCTATGGACATTTTCTGCAGTGTGTGACATGCAAGCCTGGGATGCAGGGAACAAGATTCAGAGGGAGAGAGGGAACAGATGCCTCTCTGTGGGTCAAGCGCTTTCCCTGGGAGAGGGGAGTCCTGTGTGCTCCCTCAGAAACCTGTCTGAGGGCAGGTTATGTAGCTTTTGATGTCACTGCATGCTAGAAAAGTATACAAGTTGTCCTCAGAGCAGAGTCATTGCATGGAGGGCACTGCCATCACCACCAGCATCATTGCTCTAGAAGAAGACGCTAATCCTGGTATTGTGTTTAGAAAGAGTGGCAGCTGCTGTGGACATGTTGAGTGGCTTGAGAATGGAGGAATTTCCACCCTGCCCTGCTTCTCCCACCAGCAGCTCATTCCTCAGAATGCCACTTCACATCAATCCTGCTCACAGGCACTGCCTGGGACCACAGGGATGTCCTGCAGTGGGTGGCACTGCCATGGAGGCACAGAACTGGATGCCATGGGAGCTCTGTGCTTCTCCAGTGTGCCTCTCTTGGAAGCTGTGAACTTCTCTAAACAGGCCAGAAAATGAAAACTTTGTATGTTCTCCTGCAGCCTCTGGAGCTGAGAGCCTTCTCTGCCAACGTGCTTCTGGGAGCACACAGCCTGGATTGTCACCATGAGATTTTTCTGCTTGGCTTTGACACATTTATTTTGATGATGAAGAGCGAGACCAATACGACTCCTCTCAGTGTCAAAGGCAACTGAAAAGATTTTCTCTCTGCAGTCTGTGTCTCTTGCCATGTGACTGGGAGCCCTTTGATCAGAAACACTCTCTTAATAATTTATGTTAGCATTGTGCCTTGTACCCAGAAGCTGACAGACCAATGGCACTCCTGTCAGAGTAGGAATGTTAATGCAATACACCCACAATTACTTTTCCCTAGTGTTTAAAGGTAACCCGTCAGGAGAAATGAACCCAACTCAGAAAGAGATTACAAGTCAGAGTTACAATTTAATAAAAAAAATTACAATAAATACAGTGATACAGAAAAAAAGTTGATTTTAATCCTCAATGTATAACCCAGCACCCTGGGGCACAAACAGGATGGTGTTCTTTGGCCCCTGTGCTGAGCCCCATGTGGGCCCCCTGAGTAGAGAGTAAAAGGAAAGGAAAACCTGTTGGTGAGGATGGTGGTCACAGTCTGGTGAAGAGTGGCAGTCACGGTCCTGTTGAGGTTCTGGTCCCACTCTTGCATCCCACAAGCAGTACCAGGAGTTCCCAGAGATTATCCATGCTCAGGTTCAGGTGGGAATGCCCAGTAACTCCCCCAGGGCGGGGAGTTTCACAGTGGGTGATTTAACTCTGTGAGTCATGGGATATTTTTGGAATCCTTGATGGTCCATGAGCAGAGATGACCCCTCAGGCTGGGTGTGAAGGTGCTGATGCCTCCTTGGAGGGGAGTTATCACAGCTGAGTTATTGGCATGAAGACAGAGACACTCCTCTGTCTCACAGGGCTCTTTAACACCCAGTTTGTACCCTGAGGGCTCAGGTGTGCCCTGGGCAGCTGCTGCAAACCATCCATTATTAACAATCCATCAGAAATGACACAGAAGGTGTAGAATGCACAGTTTTGGTTACACCCACACAGTGACAAACTGGTCCTGGCCCCTATAACCAGGACACCTGCAAAATGTTGTCATATAAAACATAGCTTCTTCAGGGACTAAACTTCATAATCCTTACTTTGGGTCCTTACACTGCAGCTCCTGAGGCTACTCATGCAATGAACTCTTACTGGGTTTATGACCCACTTGGTCCACTCACAACAAAGACTGGGACAATCAGTGTCAGTTTTTAAAAATCCCAGATGCTGGTGGAGGTCCTGGGAATAATATTTTAATGAAAGATGACCAAAGTAAAGTTCTTACGTGTCCCCCTCCACATTCTCCATTCTCTATCTCATACCCCATGTCCACAGCTCTGTGCAGGCACTAGTAAAAAATGGGAGTGGTGTTTCTCCAGCCACTGGGAACATCTCCAGACTGCCATCTTTCCAATATCATGGAGAGTGGTTTGGCAACCACTTCAGCCAGTTCCCACAGGACCCTTGGATGCATCTTGTCATGTCTCATGAACTCATGTGTGTTCAGGTTCCACAGGTGGTCTAGAACCTCATCTTCACTTTTGATGGAGTGTAACCCCCCCAGTCCCTGCCTGGAGGTTTGGGGGCTCAGGAAATGTTGGACGAGAGATTACCATGGAAAACCGAGGCAAAAAGTGTGTTCAATACCTGGGTATCACCAGCTTTCCTGTTCTGTTTTCCATTAGGGTAGATTTTATTTTCCTTCCTTTTCTGGCCAATCTACCCATGAAATCCCTTATTATTCTTCACATCCCTTGCCAAATTCAGGTCCAGCTGTGCCTTAGCTCTCCTGATTCCATCCCCACATATCTGGGCAGCATCCCTATATTCTTCCCAGGACACACATCCCTGGTTCCACTGGCCACTGTGGAGCCTCCTCATCTGCAGGTGACAGAGCCCAGCCCACCCTGCCTCTGCAACATAAAGGGAAAGGACATTTCTCACAAAATTTATTTCATTGCCTCTATAAATGCTGGCCCTGAGGACAGATATTGGTGAAGAGAAGAGGCTGCTGCAAGGTAATCCCTGAAAGTGGAAGGGCTTGTCAAGCTTCTCAGGCTCTCCAAAACATTATGTTAAATTTTTTATTGATCTGAGAAAAATCTGAGGGAGTAAAACACATTCCCAGAGCTAATTGAACCTATATTTCTTCACAGATACATGAGTCAGAGCATCTGAGTGTGTATTGCCGAATATAGTAATGGTGCTCCATCAGGAGACGGATGTTGGAGCACAACAGCACACTTCCCAAAGTTTTGCTTTAATTAACCATTCAGAAAAATGATGGGAAGGACAGTTCTCCATGTATCCATGGAAGAAATTGTGTATATTTTAACAAGAATGGCACAAAGAATAATGCAATGAAGAGCAAAGCCCCGTGGTGAGAGCAGAAACACAATGCCTGGTTTTTAGAATTATGGACTGTTAAGGCATTGGAAGGGACCTTAAAGATCACTTAGTCTCAACCCCCTGCCATGGACAGGGGCACCTCCCACTAGACCAGGTTGCTCAAGGCTTTATCCAACCTGGCTTTGAGCAGTGCCAAGGATGGGGAATCCATAACCTCCTGGACAACCTGTGCCAGTGTCTTACCACCCTCACAGTAAAAAAACATCTTCCTAGTACGAGTTGTTGATCCAAGCTGCAGCAGTAATTCCCATTTCCAGGTCACCTCCAGCACACCCGTCCAAAGGGCTGCTCCTCCTTCTCCCCACCGCGTGTGTCCCCTGCAAGGATGCCCCAAGACCACCCCAAAAGGGGTGCACCCTGTGCTGGGTGTTTGGGGAAGGCAGTGGCCCTGCTGCCTGTAACCAGGGATGTATGATGATGAGGGGTCATAAAATCATAGAGTGCTTTGGGTTGGAAGGGACCTTGAAGATCATCTATTTTCAACCCCCTGCCATAGGCAGGGACACCTTCTACAGAATCCCCCCCCGCAACCTGCTGCCCACACTGTGGGACCAGCCCAGGGCACGGGGAGTTCTGGGCTGGGCATGCCCAGCCTCTCCCCAACCAGCACCCGCAGGTCCTTCTCCCAGGGTTGCTCCATCTGCCCATCCCAAGCCTGGATTGAGGGCGGGGGTTCCCCCAACTCAGGCACAGCACTTGGCACCGGGTCTTGTCAAACCATGGATGTGAAGATTCCCAGGCAGCTCCTGCTGCAGTATCTCAGGCTGGGAAGCAGGAGGAGGGAGAGGAGGAAGAAGGGAAGGAAAGAGAGAAGGAAGGAGCGCAGGAGGAAGAGGAGGAAGAAGCACAGAAGGGAAGGAGGGAGAGGAAGAAGAAGCACAGGAGGGAGAGAAGGAAGAAAGGAAAGATGGAGAGAAGGAAGAAGGGAAGGAAGAAGAGGAGGAATAAGCACAGGAGGGAGAGGAGGAATAAGCGCAGGAGGGAGGGAAGGAAGGAAGAAGGGAAGGAGGGAGAGAAGGAAGAAGGGAAGAAGGAAGGGGAGGAGGAAGGGAAGGAAGAAGAGGAGGAATAAGCACAGGAGGGAGAGGAGGA